>JAODAL010009822.1:0-108483 GCA_025379985.1 Phyllomedusa bahiana
CCAGAAATGACTTTACAGTAATGCAGTTTAAAATAGTTCATTTATTCAGTGTTTATGCATTTGCTGCTGGTTTGTTTCTCTCGATTTGCATTGGTGTTTGCAGCCCTGGCAGCATGCGTCTCCACATTTTATTTCATGTTGTTTGAAGGTGCGGATCGTTGTTTTTTCAGGGACAATATCCATTCATAGTTGGATAATCTTGCTATTTAGATGCCTGGAAAGGCCGGGTGGAAACTGTAGCTTTAACATTATTACTCTGCTTTTCCAGACTCCTGAATGGCGGCTCTTCTTAATTAACCTGCTACTGATTGCCCATAGACTATATACATTTGGACAGTGGCAGGCTCCCTGCATGGGCATTCGGCAATTAGTTGTGCAGCTGCACAAATGGACAACCAGCTGTCGGCATTAGCCGGCTCTCCACTGAGAAGACGGGCACGGTTTATTACTGTCACTATCTTCTTGATTGCTGTATATACAGTGTTCAGCTAGTGCTGTATGGACAGGCTAGCAGGAAGTCCTGTGGCTTCCTGCTCTCTAGTGCCAGCAGTTACGTGACTGCCCGAGCTCCGTATTTACAGATCATGCTGGGCTTATCGGACCCAGATCAACTCTTATCAGTATAGGAGGCTGTTTCGCTCTGTATCTCCTCTGTGACTGGGGCCAGTATATCACCCCATTAATAGGGTAATCAGAAAAAAATGTCTAGTCCCCCTCCTTCCCCCCAGAAAGAGACCTTTTTACATATAATATATAGATTTTTAAATACTTTAACAACCCAAACCACAGATTTTAACCCTGCAACCAACAACACAAACTTTATTTTGCCTGTATACAAATGTCCGTGACTGAAAACTGACACGATTGCAACCAAATATGTGAAATACAGATACTTTTGATATTCTGAGGTCAGGAAAAGCTGGAAAGCTAACGACTAATAGCAGTGAAAGCTTCCTAAGTGGCAAACCTGCTTAGTTATGCAGCAGTAGGTGAACGGGCATACTGTATGTAGTTCTGCCTAACCAGGCACTGACGTTCAGGAGTCAGGGAAAGTTGGGTGTTACCTCCCGTGGAAGCTTTGGCAGCAGCCATATTTGTTGTAATCCAAGTTTCAAAAACTTTTAGGCAACATCTGCTTGGATATGAAGGGATACAGGAGCAGGGGATAGATCACTGCAGATCAGGAAATATGCCGTATTTAGGAACATTTGTCATTCAGGGGTCTTGGAAAGCAGAGATGCAGCCGATAAGTTTTAAAGGCTATTTTTTTCACCTAGATTTTCTTATCGCTGCACAACCAGTCAGATTTAGAACATCTGAGTAGGAATATCACTGCTTAAAGAGGTGTTCTCACACAGCAAAGTGTACTGCATGGGTTGGCTCTGCTAGCTTCGAGCCGACCGTGCATGAGAATTAGGAGGGCAGTGCTTGCAGCTGTCCTCTTCACTTCTATGGGAGTTCCGAATATAGCCGAGTGAGTGCTCATTCTCATGCTGCGAGCCAACCTGTGCAGTAGATCTTACTTTGTGGGAGTACCCCTTTAAGAAGAATAATTCACATTCTGTAGTCTGGGAGAGCACAGTGGGGCCCAATAATGGAGTTGTAGTGCCGTATTGCTTGTCACCCAGCTTTTCCAGAGATGTGATTAAAATAGAACTTTGAAAAACTTCCCAGAAGATTCATATTCACTCAAGTGTATTATTTATTTGTTTTTAGTGGGTGTAGATGAAAGTAGAACGCGGGTATAGAGATGTTCTCACCATATAATCCAAAAAAGTTATTCACAATCAAAAATAGGGGATAACAATAGATAACACAACTAAAAAATATCAACCCTTTAAAACATCACTTTTAATCATACCAATAAGGATAACAACCCAACAAAATATTTTAGATACACAACCCAAAAAGGTATACCGACAGAAAAATAGCCGGTTTTATGTTGAGTTGTGGTAAGGGTGCCCTCTTTATATCAATAATTTGGAGAACCAGTACAACAAGTATGGAATATGAGGAGGTGTAATCGCATATCGGGACGCCGTCATGGCTGTGGGGTTGGCGCCAGTTTTCTGGCTAATTTTTAGTTTTGTCTTTTTGCACCAAAATTCCATGCAATAATTGGGGCGTGAGAAAACCATAATGTCTCTTCCCCTCTCCTCCCATTCTGATAATCTGGTATCCTTGTTCCAGGCAAGGTGCTGGATTATAGGAGATTCCAGTCCAGTGGACTTTATACATACGTCTGTATATACATTGTCAAATCAAATTATTATGACCACTTCCTACTTCTGACATCTGCAGTGTAGCTCATGAAGGAAGTTGTGTGGTGAGCTGGCTTGGTGGGTATATAAGGTTTGATATACTGTCTGCACACACATCCCAGTTACTGGCATGGGTAGAAGTTGGGATTTATCCGTTGTAAAAAGGGATGAATATTGGCTTTTGGGCAAAAGGAGGCAGGATTTCTGAAACTGCTGTTTGCGAACTGTTTTCGTGTCATTGTGGTTCAAGTGTATCGCCTGTGGACGAATGGGACCATTATGAATAAGCGACATGGAAGCTGAAGAGCACCATGTGCCATTGATGTGAGAGTTGAATGTCGGCTGCAAACGTAGAGTAAACTGGCCTGCTGCAGGGGAGCAGCTCACTGCCAAAATGAACTAGAGGGCTTCCAGATGTATGGAAAACATTTCAGTGAAGCCAGACAGGTGGTCACCGCACCTCTGCTAACAAAGTTACATAGAAAAAAAAGACGTTCATCTTTATGGACCTAAACTATATGGCAGAGGGTCGTCTTCTCTGAGTCACTGAGCAGATGGCCATTGACGTGTCAGATAAGTCCCATGAGAGAATAAACACCCTGCAACCATTGCCAGAAGAACACCAGCTGCTGGTGGCAGTGTTAGGCTATGTTCACACGGCTTATTTCAGAACGTATTTACATCGGATTGCCGATCGTAAATACGTTCCGCAATCAGTTGAAAATCAGTTGTAAATAAGTGTTACTAAGTGTGGCACGTATTTGTAACTGATTTCCCGACGGACTCACCATCTCCAATCATTGTAAGTGGTGAATCCGTCCGTAAATAATTGACATGCACATTGTTTTTACCGTCCGATTCCCGTCGTCAATCCGCGGTGGCAATCCGGAACGGAACTACGCGTCTTTGTGAACGACGAGCCGTATTTTCTATTGAAATCAATAGAAAATAGGCTGGGGACTTTTTTTCTGACTGTTTTTGCCGACGGATTGACGATCGTCAATCCGTCGGCAAATACGCGGCGAAATAAGCCGTGTGAACGAGGCCTTATGCTCTGCTCTGTTCTTGTGGCACTCTTGGCTTCCACTCATCCATATGGAAGGCACTCGCTACACATTTGGATATGAATCCTTACTTAACGGTCCCGTACACCCATACCTGCTGATTGTCTTTCCTGGGGCGGCTGAGATCTTTCAGCAAGACAATGTCTGGACAAGGGCTAGAAATGTGCAATATTGTTTGGAAGAGCAGGACCAAGACTTTCAAGTACTGCCCTGGCTCTAAATGCCACAGACTTCCTTGATCGTTGTGTTCTGATAACACTGTACTGGACTCCTTAACCCAGAATAGGCAGGAATTTAAATCCATAAAATACAGCTTCTTCTTACTCTTCCTCCACATAACAACATATGGATCTGCTCAGCTCCTCCTCTATGATGATGATATTATGCAGTGAGTAGTTCTGTCACCTGCTGCTCCACGAGGCACAGTCTGCAGCATTTCCAGGGCCTTAGATCTGTGTCTCCCCAGTAATTTGCAATGATCTGTTTTACAACTATACGTGATCTGAACACAACTTTCTATGTGATGTCCCATAAAGCTTTTCCAAGACATGTAGACCCCAGAGCTGCTGACCATGGTTTCTGCTCTCATGGTGGCGGACCGAAGCGGATAAAGATGGTGTAGGGGGGTTACGATTGATTTGTCTGTTTGACGTTTTTGTGTTCTTTTTTTTCTGGAGTCAAGTAGGACATTGCTTATTGGGATAATAAGAAAAAATCAAATTCGAGGTCCTGTTGGAAAGCAATTCACACAACGTAATTTTATGCTTATGTTTGGGCATATTTTGTGCTGAAATACTCCTCCAAATAAGCTTTAAACAGTGTTCTATGTAGCTCTCTTTTATTCCAATGTAAAATACGTGCCACCATTCATACGACGCGTTTTTGCAACACCTGTTTTGGGACAATTTCACTTGTGTAAATTTAAGTGCCTTGTCAGTTCTTGAGGCATTTACGTGAGTACAATCCCCACAGAAACAATGGAGGAGCGTATTTTTGGTGCGTAAACGCCTCAAAATACATTCACACTTAAACAAAAAAAAAAGCATACACTCTAAACCAGGCATATTTTGAATTGTAAATTTTACATTTAAGAACTACATTGAGTGAACATACCCTAAGGCCTTTTTCACATCAGCTGTGGGAAACAAAAAATGGAAAGTAATGGATGCCCATTCATTTCTATGGAGTTTTTTTAAGCTCTCCGTTTGGCTCTGTTTTATCAGTTTGCCGTCCCAAAAAATCCCATAATCCTAATGGAAAGGAACCTTATATGCAAAAATAAGGAAATCAATGGTGAATGGATACTAACAGAAGCTATCCGCTTTTACATCCATTATTTGTTCTGCATCTAAGAAAAAGATCCATATTTTTTTTTTTTTTAACGGATGCAAACGGTTTGAAGAGTATCCACTTTTTGACAGATCCGTCAAATATACAGATACTTTGACTTCAGTTTGCACCAATTCAGTTCTGTTTTTAGAAGTTGATTCCATTGACAGTGGATGAGCCAACGCAGACGTGAACCAGACCTAATTTGTATTAAGTTAATGTTGGACAGTGTATCACAGCCCGTTGGATGCGCAGTGTTTAACCTCTCATGTTATCCACTTTGCAGAGTGAATACATTGCTCCCTGTGACTGCAGGCGGGAGTTTATCTCAGGATTCGATGGGTCCGCGGGTGAGTGTATGAAGGAGCATTACTGTCGTGCAGGGAAAAATAAAAGGTTTTCTTTTAGTGAGAGTTTTCTTTTATTTCCTCACATTAAAAATTATTTTACCCCTTTTTTTTTTTTTTTGCAGGATAAATCGTGTTTTTTTTTTTTTTTTTTTTTTTATGCCATTGAATGCACCATGTAATGCACTGAGAAATTATTTGAGGGGTTGAATGGCAAAAAATTTGCAATTCTGCCATTGTTCTATGGGTTTTGATTTCATGGCATTTACTGTGTAAAAACTGCATAACTTTTATTACACGGTTAAATATGATGACAGCCAGGGGCGTAACTAGAGAAGCCAGGGCCCCAAAGCAAACTTTTGGATGGGGCACCCGTCCCCCCCCCCCTCCCACCCCCCCCCCCCCAACCCCCCCCACCTCCCTGACCACGAACTTTTACCAGGACATTCTGTTAGATAATGTAGATAATACAAGGGGCAAATACCTCATCATAATATCACCATCATACTGCTACCAAACAAATCCCACTATACCAAGACCAACATTAGTAATAACCCTATTACATAAGGACCTGATTATACTGCCAGCACATGACCACAAAGTGACTGAATAATACCCCTATACTATTACTGATCAGTACACAAAGACCAATAGTACCGCAATATAGTGACCATATAGTGGTATATACTAGTGTACACAGGCTCTGCAGACTGTATAGAACCACCATACAGTGACCATATAGTGGCAGACACCAGATATACAGGTGCTTTGCAAATAGTTTACTTACATTTAGGGCCTCACAGGTGGCGTCTTGTCTGAGGAGTCGTTCACTTTCCCTTTTCTTCTCTATTCGGTCCAGACCTCCATGATGACTTGCTCCATCCACCACTCGTCCCTGTAGAATTTACAACACAAACACCTGAGACTCCTCACTTTTTTAAATCATTTTCCCAAGTGAGTGCCCCCTCCCCCCATGTACAAACTCCCCATTTATAATGGCCCAAATGGTAAGAATTACCCCCTGGTAATTATGGGGCACCCCCACTCGGTATGTAGGTACAACGGGGCCCCCGGGCGGTAGCTAGGTAGCTTAGCACCCACCGGGCAGTAGCTAGGTAGCTTGGGGAGATGTAGGCAGCTTCGGGCCCCCGGGCAGTAGCTTAGGGTTCCTATGTAGGTAGAATGGGGGCCCCCTGTAGCTTAGGCCACCCCTGTAGGTAAAATAGGGCCCCACTGTAGGCAGAATAGGGCCCTCTGTAGATTAGTGCCCCCTGTAGGCAGAATAGTTCGCCCCCTGTAGGTATAGCTCTCTCCCCTACCCCCCCCCCCTTGAGGGCCCCCTGTAGGCATAGTTCTTCCCCCACCCTCCCCACCCCAAGCATTAGGGCTCCCTATAGGCATAGTTCTCCCGCCCCCTGTAGGCAGAATAGTTCGCCCCCTGTAGGCATAGTTCTCCACCCCCCCCCCCCTCCTCCCCCACAAGCATTAGGGCTCCTATAGCATAGTTCCCCCCCCCCCCTCCCCTTAAGGGCCCCTGTAGGTATAGTTCTCTTCTCCCCCTCTCCCCCCCCCTTTAGGGCCCCCTGTAGTTATTGCGCCCCCCCCGCTAGTTACTTACCTGGCCATGCTCCCCCGGCGTCTCCGTCTCCTCCCCGCCCTCCTCCTGCTGCTTTAGGCTTGGGGATGAGGACAGGAAGCTCGGCAGGCGGCGCGATGACGTCACTTGCGGCGCCTGCAGAGCTATGTATGGCAGGGGCAGGGAGCGCACAGCTCTCCCTGCCCCACCGTTCATCTTAATTGTATGCGCGTCGCATGGACGTGCATACAATTAAGAGAGAGCCTCTGTGAAGCCAGGGGGCGGAGCCTGCACGACTGCGCCCTCCCCTCCGTGCCTCACAGACCGGCCCCGTAGCTCTGCACCCGCCGCAGTGAACTGTTGTGTTCACTGCTGGCGGGCCGAGGAGCGGCATCCCTGGGGTAGCAGAGGTGATGGCAGCTGCCGCGGGGCCCCTCCAAGCCACTGGGCCCTGTAGCAACTGCTACCCCTGTAGTTACGCCCCTGATGACAGCAATACCAACTTTATGCAGGTTTGTTTTGCCAATATCATTGGGGAGTCACACATGTTGACCCGACCTGATGGACTTCTCCTGCTGACTTCATTCTAATCAGTTTTCAGCCTAGTGTCTGTAGGAGGCAGATGTTGCTCCCTGGGTCTGCTGAGTTTATTTTTTAGTTTGCCTACAGGTGGTGATCAAGCCTTTGGCTCTCGCCTATCAGGGGGGAACCCAACATGTATTTTCACCGGTGATAGGATCCCTCCTGAGAGCGTCAGGAAACCGGTCAGTTCTTTAGCTGGCTGAACTTCCTTGCTTTGCTCACCCGTTCCCAACTACCTCCTCTGCGGCCCCTTTTTTCGGATTCTAGTAGCCTCACCTTAGGGTGCATGGTAGCAAAGGGGTGATGCTGCAACACTTGAAGACTTTGGCTTGATGAGTACCCGAAAGGTAGTCAGGTTTTTTTTTTTTTCGTTTTTTCTAATGGAGTTGGAAGGTCTCAGGATTTCCACTTTCCTGCGGCGCCCCAGCATTGGTTGTCCCATCTCCAGGGTCTCTTGTGAGGGTAGGAGCATGTTCCCCCCCACTGATCCTGTCCGGCACAAGGCAGCAGGGCATGTTTGGCTTGTCACGCCAGTTCTGGGTAACCATTGCGGTAGCGCTGTGTTCCCGTCGTGGTCCCGCATATCCGGGCACTGTCTACTGGAGGGTAGGACCACCACCCACCCCGCCACCAGGGGCTACAGCACCTGCTTACCGACTGGGTGCCCACTTCTGACAAAGAAGGGGAAAAACCTCTGTAGAAGAGCTCCCTAGGATCGGCTGTTGCTCGACTGCGACTTTCAGCCAATCAGTTTTCTACCCCTGGAATGTAGACTAAAACTCACAGTAAATGTCATGTAAAGAATGTACGCCATCATTTTTGCTGCACATTGTGCCAGAATTCTGGCGTAGCTGCCTTGAGTAATGTGCATCATAGTGTTCACCTGTGTATACTACTGTATGTGATGTGTCGTTCATGATGATGCCGTCTGATTACCTTGTTAAATTCTCGCTCTAAATCTAACTACAAGGTAACTACACCCATTGACTGCAATAAACCCTAAATTCTTTGGCCCCGTTCACACGGCTTATTGCCGGCATAATTGCGGGGACGGATTTCGCCTCGCAATTACGCCGACAGCGGGGCAGGGGGCCGGCAGCTCGCTGGCCCCATAGACTGTCATTATCTACAGCACGTACTCGCCGTACATAATTCACATGTCACTTTCTCCCCCCGCGGCGGATTTGCCGTGCGGGAAGGAGAGACGGGATCCATAGTTCTCTATGAGAACTGTGGATTACCGTAGTTACTGCGACGGATTGGAGCCGTACTGCAGCACAAATACGGCGCGCAGTACGGCTCCAATCCGCACCCAAATAACCCGTGTGAACGAGGCCTTTCACCAAGCTTTGTTCCACGCCCAGGGGCCGCGTTTGCTTCATTAGACTTTGTGACATGTAAGGCACCTAGCGATAAAGTGACGGTTCTGGTGACAGGTTTTTGGTGAAGTCCATGGCATGTATTTGTTAACTTATGGAGTATGTTGAAATAATTTAACGGGGCCTCTGTTTTGTCTTTGTAAAGGCACAGCGATCGTTACAGAACAGAATGCAGCAATGTGGACAGATGGTCGCTACTTTCTGCAAGCGGCTCAGCAGATGGACAGTAACTGGACGCTCATGAAGATGGGTGAGGTGGATCGTCGTCAACTCGTTGCCTGTAGATAATTTTGTTTTTTTTCTTTAATTAGAGGACCTGTAGCCATTCCCGACTTGTCCGTTTTAGTAATTACATTGCTTTCTGCGAAATAACAATTCTGCAGCATTTTCACTTCGATATCTGTGTTGTGCTGTTCCTCTGTTATTCCTGCTAGAAATTTGTTACGTAATCTGTCAGCTGGGAGCTTTTAGTTGTGGATGTGTTCCACAGTCTGACATTTGTCCAATCAGTGCTAACAGAATCCATGTGTGCAGGGATGCACCCCTGTGAAAACTGGAATGGTAACACTCAGCCTTCGGATTCAGTAAAACATTTCTAGAAGGGGTAAGGATATGTTCACATGTTGTATTACGGCACACACAGGTACGTGCTGCAAAACGCATGTGTTGTGCTGTTGAAATTACGGGCTTGCAAGCACATAATGCGAAAACGGTGCGCAGTGGATCCAGGCACATTTCTTTCTCCTGTGCTTCATTAGTTTACGGTGTGTATACACTTGAGTGCGCAAAAATAAGAGTACAATACGCATCGTGTGATTGAAGATGCATATTTTACATTGTAGTCTGAGAAGTGTATAGTACATTGTTTGGGATGTGTTTCGGCACGAAGTACGAGCAAAAATACGCCGTGTGAACAAACCCTAAGAAAGAAACCGCACAGCACAGAGTCATAAGAGAAGATACTCCAGAATTATTTCAGATTCGGGTATTTACTAAAACAAAGATGACCTGTGCATCTCCTGACAAGTTTTAATTATTTGATGTCTTTAGAAGCATCTTCCGGATCTTAATGGTCTAACCTTAGTGCAGAGCTTTGCTTGGTAAACAATAAAGGGGTGCATGGCACTTGGTGGTGCACGGTTTGCCTTCAATCAGCAGAGGTGATGAGGTGGATCCCACTGATCTGGTATTGATGATGACCTTTCCTAAAGATAAGTGAGGCTTAACAACTTGCTTATACCAAATTCATTCAGAATAAGGTCCGTTTTTACATAAATTATCCTTTGCCTTAAAGGCCACCTGTCAGATGGTTTATGCTGCCCTATCTGAGAGCAGGATGTGAAAGGGAAAGAAGCTGATCTCTGTGACAGCATTAAAGGGGTTGTCTCGCTTCAAAGATTAGCTTTCAAAATGTAGGAAAAACTAAATGAAGACATTTTCCAAATATATTGCTTTGTTCATCTGTTTTTGTTAAGGAGCTGCGAGTAATATTATCACCTCCCTGGCTGTTTCAGTTCCCTCAGTGACCTGCACATCTCTCCCCCCTGCTGTTTGTTCTATGTGATAGCAGTGAGTGATGTCATCACACAGGTCAGTGGCAGCTCTGGGCTGGCTGCAGTAAAAAGCTTGATTTATCTAAAGTAAACAGCACTAATTACAGGCTTTTGTTTGAGATCAGATAAAAACTCCTGCTAGCAGTTTGAGAAGCTTCTGAACTAATTAGCAACTGAAAACACAGAGTTGAATACAGGAGTGAATGCATGGAGCTCACGGAGACAGTCTGACCAGGAAGTGACAGAGAAACCAACATTATTTCATTCATTCATTCATCTATGAAACTGATGGGGAGACAAGCCCTTTAAATCTTATAATCCTATATATCATAGTGCTCCGTTTCTCTCCCTCTATCACATCCTGTACTGAGATACAGTAAGGTTCCCTTTAAGGGGCCGTTCACATGACGTGTTTGGATCTGAAAATTGCATCCACAAATGCTGCGGCGATTGGATCCTACACAGATCCAACACGCAGCTGCATTGGATGCGTGTTTAATGCAGCAGGATCGCACCCTATAGTTTAAAATAGGGCTTCTGCTGCGTCTTTCGGACCAAGAATTGACATGTCCGTTCTTGGGATGTATCCGAAAGACGCAATGAGATGTGCATCAGCCATCACTCGTGTGAACGCCGATGCATGTTTCATATTAAAAGCAATGTAAATCACATTGCTATTTGCGTGTTTGGATCCGTTTGGGGTCTGACAGACGGATCCAAACACATATCTAAAAGCGTATGTTCACATGGAGTCAACATGCTGTGTGAACATACCCTAAGAGCGAAACACTGTAAATGTGCCTCATGGTCTGTTCTGCTGCCCCCACTTATCCAACATGTCACAAAGTGTTTAGCTGGCAGAACCTTTGCCTTAGGACAGTTTTAATTTTTATTCATTTTTTTAATTGGCCAATAAAAATTTCATGAAGTTCACAGAATGTTACATACAAATAGGTGTAAAAAGTTATTGATTACAGTGTAAAGCACAATAAGCTTGACTGAAAGCTAGCAAGTTCTTGACTGAAATAGAGTGCCAGCAACTAATTATAGGGGGACCGCTCCACATCATGTGATTCCTTTTAATGTCTGAGATTATCTGTAACATTATGTCTGGATTATAATTTCCTTAATGTGTATGGCAGGCCTGAAGGACACCCCGACACAGGAAGACTGGCTGATTAGTGTGCTTCCCGAAGGCTCCCGGGTTGGGGTGGATCCATTTATCATACAGACAGGTAATGATCTTTTGCTATAGATGTGACTAGAAGATGACTAGTATTGATTTATAGAGTGCCCCCAACCTGGGGTTATCCAGTTGTAAAACTACAACTCCCAGCAGGTATCTGCCGAGGCATAGTAACCAAATAGTTCTTTTGAACAGATATTGTATGTATAAATTCTTAAAAGATTACAATTTCCTTTTAGTAGATAAAGTAATGGTAACATGACCACTTTTGTCACACTAGTCTCAGTCTTACAAGGAGGAACCTACCCTTTGGACAAAACTCGTGTGACTACCTAATGTTATCGATGCGTTAAAGAGTTTCATAGTCTAGTAGTGCATGTGTGAAGCCACTAAAATCCTGCTGGTTCGCAAGCTTAATGTGTTTTAAAGAGGTGTGGGGTCACACAGTGCATACACCCCAAACTGGGTTCTAATCCATGCTTCATTACACTATGGTTGCAGTTTTGTTCTAACATATTACTTTACTATTCTATCCCTCAGATCAGTGGAAGAGCATGTCTCTGGCCCTGAAGAACGCTGGTCACCTCTTGGTGCCTGTCCAAGAAAACCTTATAGATGCCATATGGACTGACCATCCTGAAAGACCATGTCATCCGCTCATAACCCTGGGGCTTAACTACACAGGTTTGTATCGGCTGTTATCCTTTTGGCTCTGTACACCCCTGTGCATCATAGCTTCTCTTTACATCCATGATGAAATGCTTGTGTTCCAGATCCAAATAATCACAAACTGATCCTATTAACTATAATCGTAAACGTTGGGGCTCCATAGTCTTTGGCGGCAAGAAAAGCATTTTATACTGCACTACATTTGCGGCCAAAAATACCAGAAAGCTGGACAGAACTACAAAGAAGGTTCATAACACAAGAGTGAACAGAGCCTTATACTAATCCGTCCAGACATAGAAAGATGAGATTCGAGTTAGGACAATTGGAAATGAATGCTCGTCGTTATTCGATTATGCACCATTTTTAAGATCTCTGCTTACAGTCAGTGAATAGAAAGATCTTTATTATATGCCGAGTGAAAATAATAAAACAGTGCTGCAATACAAATCACCAAGGGAAGGTATCAAACTACATCCTTCACTGCAAAGAAATCCTATACAATATAACATATATAACCCTCCCCCCTGCTCCCAATGGATTAATAAGATACATAAGGTTAACTCCCATATGATAACTAACAAAACCGCATAGGATAACGACTAGATGGGTAATGTGGATCTGCCGCAATGCACATTTCACCTTGGCTTTATTAGGGCATGTTTATGATTTATACCACTTTTTTTTTTTTTTTTTTTTTCCTATAATGTGTTGGATACTTTCCCTGGGTGATTTTAACATTGTTTTAAGTCTGTTTATAACAAAGATTAATTAGCAGGTATAGATTTTGCTTGAGCTGTGGTTTTGTAACTATCTGTGTGCACTAAAACACCCAAAACTCAAACGTTTCTCCTGTGTGTTTTTTTTTTTTTTTTTTTTTTTTGGTTGGTTAGATTATGAGTGCAGGTAGACTGTATCAGTCTGGAGTCTGTACTGTTTAGCTCACAAGGTAGTCTAGACTGAATACAGCTGTAACAAATCCTCAGTTGTGAGTAGTAGTAGGTCAGTTTGGGTCTACATTATATATACATAAAAACTAAGCACTCGCCTGCTTGGACCTTGCAGCTTAGTTGCTGGTTGGGCATTCCTCCACAATACAGTGACTGGTTTTCTGTATCCATAGGGGCATCGTGGCAAGATAAGATTCTGGCACTACGGGCCAAGATGGCGGAAAGAAAAGCTTCGTGGATTGTCCTGACTGCACTGGATGAAGTTGCATGTAAGTAACGATGCAGTCATTCCATTTTAGATATATTAACACTGGTTTGTACGGTTTCTATTAGTGATCTAATGGTAATGGCTGGTTTGCTAACGCTATGCATATATTACATATCAGGTTTGTATAGTAGAATTCCTTTAATCCAGCATCACCAGTTTTATATATTCTGAATTATATTATGTATTCTGAGTATAAAAAATTTGTAAGTGGAAAGACCCCTGCACAGATGAGGCAGCTCACAGTCTCTTCTGTCTGCTTCATCTTTTGATTTTGGAAAATTCCGCATTATTCTGTGCTGGAAACCATTTTTTGGTTATGCTGTCAAAGACTGCATCATTTCTGTTGAAATGATACAACCCTCCCTCCCCCTCTGTCTGTATCAAAAAGGTACATAAATCCTGTTAGTAACCCAAAAATGATTAAAATCACCGTTTTAGTTAAAACTCCATCAAACACCTGCACTGTGCAGCCTCTAGCCCATTGTGGGAAGGAACAGAGAGAACTGGTTTGCAGTAGCTTTGTGTCATCTGCAAGCAACCATAATTACATACACATAATGCTGACCAACCAAAAAGCTAATAGTGTTGATCACAAGACAAAACCTAAAGAAAACTGCACAATATGCACATAAGAATAGTTCATTCATATACCAGTATATATTATTTCCAAGTGATTAAAAAAAGGACTTGAACAATGCATGGCAGTAACAAAGGGGCACGTAAAGGTATAGGTGTCTATAGACAGTGAAATAGTTATGTATCAGTATAAAATGAATTCCGTTTCATGTAATAGGAGTGGATAAAATAATTATTTAAAAAATGTGTAAAATGCAAGTGTAACATAAACTACAATAAATGAATTTATATTGACAAAAAAATACTCCAAACGATCATAAGCAATTCATTAGAATAAAGTACAATTCATCACATTACAGAGAGTACATATAAGTGAAGTGCAAAGGCAAAAAATGAATAGAGTACACAAAATCCACTGTTTGGATTCTGTACAGATATATACGTTTAACATCTAATTGTAACTTCCCCTTGTGTAGGATACTATATGTTAATAGAAACAATTGCTGGTGACATAACTGACAAATCAAAACTAACCACATTCTAATGGATTGCTATATACCATATATTTTCCTTCTATTAATGGCACCATAATAATATGCAGTATGTGGTAATATGTGCAGTCATTGTTAAAGCTAGGAAATGATTTCAGATCTGATTTGTTTTTCTTTTTCCCTCCATGTTCAGGGCTGTTTAATCTCCGAGGTTCAGATGTGGAATACAATCCGGTCTTCTTTGCTTATGCCATACTAGGGAAAGATACAATCAGGTGAGAGTCTCATCACAGTAGAATGACTAGAGACAAACCACTTATCTGATACACTACTTAAAGGGAATCTATCACCAATATATATTTTTTTCCAATTAAAAGGAGGTACTGATGCATATTATTTTCTTCTTGGCTGTTTTAATTTTCTTATTGTAGATTTTTTTTTTTTTGTTCTCTGGATATGAATATGGGGGCAGCCATCTTGCCTAAGCTGCTTTTTAACAACATTTACGGCAGCTTCATGGACATAGAAACCTGTGAATAGGAGCAGGACCATTAACTTCATTAGGAGAGTTTTCTAGTAACCCTCTATGACCTGGGAAGAAGTCAGTGTGCAAGGTAGGAGGAGAGGGGGAGCTGTTACTGTCTCCAATTGTGAATGGTGGATCCTGTGTTATCTATACACAATGCTGCCTGTGCTGATAATGAGGAGACTGCTGAAAGCTTACCCTATAGATCAGGAAGTGTCAGACTGTTATTAGTCCTGGTGGCCAAAGTAAAAACTACAGGATTTTAGTTGAAAAAAAAAATAGTGATATGAAAAAAAAATGTTAAATTTAAGTAATGGCTCTTTTTCTGATCATCGTTGTGCTATCAACAATTCACAGTCAATACTTTATATGGCACTACTAACAAGGTGCCTAGTACCTCATGGATTTGCTACCAGATGTCCTCAGGAGAGCTCCCATTATTTGACACACTACTAAGACAGCAAGTTTTGGCAATGACCTGCCATTTTTTTTTGTCATTTCAGCCTTCCAAGAGCCATAACTTTTTATTTTACTGTTAATTTAGCTTTATAAGGGTATGTTCACATGGTGTAATTTCGGCGCGCATTTCGCCACGTATTTGCATGCCGAATTTACTGTAATCCATAGCTCTCATAGAGAACTAGGGATTGTGCCTCCGCTCCCTGCTCGTACAATACGATCGTATTGTACGAGCAGGGAGATGAGTGACATGTCATTTATTCGTGGCGAATACTGAATGTCAATGGGGCCGGAGGGCTGGCACGCCACAAGAGTACACGCGTATTAGTGCGAGCTGCCGAAAAGGCACAATGTACTGTGGTGTGTACTTGTTTCTTGCTGGTCATGTGTTATTTTTTTTTAATAGTGTTTGATGTACCATAGAATTTTTTAGGGAGCTGAATTTAATTAATTGCAGGGTGGAATGGGGAAAAAAAAGCACAATTCTGCAATTTTGTAGTAGGACTTAGTGTTTGTACTACTTTGGGATATATGCAATTATCAATTTTTATTTCATTTTTTTTCTGGGTAATGGCTAAAAAACTATAATTCTGGTGTTTTTCAAAAAAAAATTTAAGTTCATACAGCATTCAGTGTGTGGGTTAAATAGTACGATTGTTTTTAACCACAAGACGCACCTAGGTTTTAGAGGAAGAAAATGGGGAAAAAAAATTGAAGCAAAAAGTGTGGGCTGATGAGTACTTTTTATTGGTACCATTTGGGATGGATGCGACTCTTTGATCACTTTTTACTCCAATTTTTTTAGGAAATGACCAAAAAAACTAAATTTTGGTGTTTGGAGTTTTCTTTCTTCTACAGTGTTCAATGTACGGGATAAATGATGTTATATTTGAATAGATTGGACTTTTACGGATGTGGCGATTATCGTGCATCTTTTTTGATTTGTAAAACAGCAAAGGGGGGTGGAGACTACAGCTCGTCTTTTCTATTGTAGTCTATGGGGCTGCACAAAATATCATATTTTCGCCGCTTTTAAAATCCTAAAAGCACTGAAAATTCGATTGTAAAGCAATGGCGATAGTCTTAAACTATCCAACAAATGTTTATTTGCTTCTCAACAGAGTGGATGTCTTGAAGCTCTGCTGTGATTTGGTCACTGGTACTTCTTGCAGTTGAGCAATAAAGCGAAGAAAAAGAAAAACGCTCACCAGGGATCCTCTGCGGGGTCCGCGCTCTCCCCTTTTCTGCACTGTGCACTAGGGAATGAACATCCTGCTGTAGATGTTCAGCTGAGATAGATGAGTAAATCGAAAATCCCAGCACTCATGCACAGGGATTCAAGCAAAAAAAAAAAATATATAAAATGCACCTCTTATTGAAAGCTATTTAAAAACATAGCATAAAAACATGAAACGACTGCATAGTTTACGCGTTCTGAGCCAGACCTTGTAATCAAACTCTTGTGTGAAATTCAATAACTGCTCTGTCAGCTCGCTGCTCCAGTGACCTCCTCCAGGCCTTGCTGTGTGATTCCACAATGACTCGCCTCGCCTAGAGGACTCTACTGTACAACATCTCCACAGGCTCCTTGTCACACTTTCAGGCTTATTAGATATTATGATAGACACTTATGTCAATTTTATGCAGAGAGTTAAAGAGAATAGTGAACACTTTTTTACATTGGGGGGGTGGTAAAGCTCCAGATATATTGGCTCAGATGGATGCTGCACTTCACCTATTATATTTGGGATTTCTGTGAGGCTTATGGATGACCGATGGTGGAACCAAAGTGTGTCATTGAGTTGGATTTTCCTGAGCTACAGCTAGCAACATTACCTCAGTTTTTCAGTTACTTATTTTACAAGGATGATCTGAAAGGTAAAAATTTAATTTTTCTCCCCTTTTAGGTTGTTCATTAATGGTGAACGACTTGCGGATCCTGCTGTCAGGCATCACCTGCTCCTCGACTCCTCTCCCCCCACCGAGTTCAGAGTTCAGCTGGAGCCGTATGAATCCATACTGAGCGCTCTGCAGAGTATATGTGCCACGCTGTCACCAAAAGAGAAAGTGTGGATCAGTGACAAGGCCTGCTATGCACTTTCAGAGACCATCCCCAAGGTATAGTCCTTATATGCTGTGTGCATAGTGACAAAGTTAAGAGTGATTTCTAGGGGCTTTAACCCCTTTTATGCATCTTACTGTAATAGTACTTAGCAATGGGTGAATCTTTTCCACACTGTATGGTACTGTTAAAGGGTGTAGAAGACATGAGCTAAGTAGCTGTGCCAGCGACATCTCTAGGGGATGTTCGCTTTAATATACATTTGCACCTTGATGTGTTGGTTGGAATCAGAATTGACCTTCAGGTACTGTGGTTGGTGCTGTCTGCAGCATTTAAGACTGAGCGAATAGGTCCCCTGAACATGATTGATAGGTGCTGATGAGTTACAATGGCAGCTAACAAGCTCCTCCAAGCCTGTCATGTATATAAACCTGTTTAATTCCTACCACAGGTAGTGTGCCACACACCTTATGTATTCTAGAAGCAATCAAATGATCTCCTATTAAATTAATATATATGTTGGGACTTAAAAATGTAAGGAAAAAAAAAGGAAAAGGTTAGAAATGGGTTTAGAAGGATGATAAAACATTGCAAATAAAGTTTGAAAAAGAAAGAGAATTCATTTATTGAAGAAAAGAAAAATACTCATAATTGGCATAGTTCCTAATGCCCAGTCAAATAAACACGTGATTGGTCCCACTTGAACAAAAACGCTGTCAAAAGACAAAAAAAAATGTCTTGGGTCTTTCAAAAATTATTTTGAAAGTGGGGAAAAAAGTGTTTTTATTGTGTAAAAGTAATAAAATAGAAACTATATTCTGCAATTTACTAGAATTCATGTAATACCGACTGTATTAAGTTGACCTGTCAATTACACTGCACATTGAATGCTTTAAAAAGAAAACCAAACCAACATTAGCCAATTTGCTTCTTTTTTACTCCATTGCCTCTCTCCCAAAAAAAAATAAAAATAAATAAGTGGTGACATCAAAACTACATCTCTACATAACAGAAAATTATACTGTAAAGTCAGCAGAACTACACTAATGTCAAAGCAGAATGGAACTGGCAGAGGAAAAAAAGTCCACACCGATGTTCTCTAAATGTGGCGCAAATATTATTCCTCACTGTTCAGCCTTGTCTTACGGTGCTCGAAAAATAAAGGGAACACTTGGGCTATGTTCACATGGCGTAATTGCGCTGATCGGCGCGTACTCCCGCGACGTGCGGAAGGGGCGTCAGCCCGCTGGCCCCATAGACTGTCATTACTCACAGCGTGTATTCGCCGCAAGTAATTGACATGTCACTTATCTCCCCACGTGTACAATATGAGCCTATTGTACGAACGGGGAGAGGAGGCGTAATCCATAGTTCTCTATACACCACGAAATACAAATACACCACAAAATGTGCGCCAAAATTACCCCGTGTGAACAGAGCCTTAAACAACACAGTGTAACGCCACACACTTCTGTGAAATCAACCTGTGTAGTTATGAATCAACACTGATTCAATTTCTCCTGCTGTTGTGCAAATGGAACAGGCAACAGCTAGAAATGATAGGCAATTAGCAAGACAACCCCTATAAACCAGTGGTTCTGCAGGTGGTGATCAAAGACCATTTTTCTGTTCTCATCTTGATTGGCTGTTTTGGTCACTTTTGCATTTTGTCATTGCTCTCTCCCCTAGAGGTAGCATTAGGTTAAAGTAGTGCAGCTCATCCAGGATGGCACATCAATGTGAGTTGTGACAAGAAGGTTAGCTGTGTGTGTCAGCACAGTGTCCAGATCACAGAGCAGATACCAGGAGACAGGTCAGTACACCAGGAGACATGGGGGGGGGGGGGTGGCGGCTGTAGGATAGCACCAACCCAGCAGCAGGACCGCGAGCCCTTCTATTGTTCAAGAAGGAACAGGAGGAGCAGAGCTAGAGCCCTGCAAAATGACCTCCAGCAGGCCACTAATATCCATGTATCTTCTCAAACTGTCAGAAACAGACTCCATGAGGGCCCAACGTCCATAAGTCGGTGTTGAGCTTACAGCCCAACACCGCACAGGGTAATTTGCTTTTGCCAGAGAAACGCAAGATTGGTGGATTTGACATTGGTGCTCTTCACGGATGAGAGCAGGTTCACGCTCAGCACATGTGATAGAGTCTGGAGATGCCGTGGAGAACGTTCTGCTGCCTGCAGCATCCTCCAGAATGACCAGTTTCTCAGTGGCTCAGTAATGGTGTGAGGAGACATTTCTTTGGAAGACCCTCAGCCCTCCATGTGCTAGTCAGAGGTACCCTAACTGCAATTAGGTACCAGGATGAGATCCTCGGAGCCATTGTGAGACCATATGCAGATACAGTGAAACCTGGTTTCCTTCTGATTCATGACAATGCTAGGCCTCATGTGGCTCAAGTGTGTCAGCAGTTCCTGGAAGGCATTGATGTTATGGACTGGCCTGCCCGTTCCCCAGACCTGAATCCAATCGAGCACATCTGGGACATCATGTCTCGTTCCATCCACCAATGCCACGTTGCACCACAGACTGTCCAGGAGTTGACTGATGCTTTAATCCAGGTCTGGGAGGAGATCCCTCAGGAGAACATCTGCCACCTCATTAGGAGCATGCCCAGGCATTGTAGGGAGGACATAGAGGCACGTGAAGGCCACACATATTACTGAGCCTCATTTCCTCCAATGTTGGATAAGCCTGAAATTTGATTTTTTATTTTGAGTATCACTTCAAATCCAGACCTTCATGGGATATTAATTTTGATTTTCATTGATCATTTTTATTTTATTGTTCTCAGCACATTCCACTATGTAATGAATAAAGAATTGCAACTGGAATATTTCATTAACTGAGACCTAGGATGCAGGGCTGTGGAGTCGGCAAGCTGAAGCCCCGACTCCTCAATTTCCCAAACTTCCAACTCCCGACTCCCTCATACATGGCGTATGTTTAAGTGATAACTTTACTGTAGTATAATGGTAACATCCGGCTGTTTATCACCTTGTGATACAATAATCAAGCTATTTAGGTGGAACAGACACTGACAAGCAAAAGGGTAATTATGTTTTGCTCTTTTGAACACTTGTGGGTAGAGTTGAAGAAAAATCTCTATTTGTATCCAAGTCCTGTCTGCACCAACATTGGGAATGTGTAGAAGAGACCTGGGATCAGATTTTGGTCAAGATATGCTTGAATCTGATCCAGAGCCGAGAAGGATTCAGGCAGTATTGAAAACCAAAGGTGGATTTCCCAAATGCTAACAAAATAATACAAATTAACACTTTTAATTTTTAGGAGCAAAACTGTAACTAAGCAGATGCTAAATACTTGCAAGTCAAATTTATGTATAGGATTGGTAAGATGACTGTATATAAAATTACAGTAGCCTCAAAGCTGTAGTGGATGGAGAGATATGGAGCCTGAAAGTCACAAGTTCAAAACAATGTTACCATTTTGCTTGTCAGTGTAAAATATATTATTGGTATATGACTTTAGGACACAAAAAAATTGTAAATATGCAAAACCCTGCAGGAACATTTGTGGAGTCTCTGAATTTGTTCTGAGAAATAGCATTGCCTCCATCAGATCCTGCATACATGACCTCACATCTGATCTCATTATTTCCAGGCTAGAGAACCGGCCTCTCTACACTAACTTGGGTTGGTGCCAAAGCGGTGACCACAGGGGCAACATCTCTAACAATGTCAGGGTATAAAGGAATTGCCTCAGCCACAGTCAGTTTTGATGAATGGTTGAACTCTTCTACATCTTTGAAAGCAGGTGAAAAATGTTGCTGAAATCTGTTTGCCATGGGGTCGGAATCTTTTCCCCTGGGGCAGCGCTTTGCCTGCTCCATGTCATCAATTACACTCCTCATGTGATGAGGCTGAAGATATGGGAGCAGTAGCACTGGCCGGACCCAATGCCTCTTGCTCTTTGCACTGCATTGAATTAACTGGACCAACTTATTATAGATTTTGGGAGTTGGAGTCGGTCCATTTTATGACGACTCCGACTCCACAGCCCTGCTAGGATGTGGTATTTTAATGTTCCCTTTATTGTTTTGAGCAGTGTATTTACCAGACAGATGATCCCACTTGCAGAATCCTTCTCCTATTCACCTGAGGTTGTCACACTTCTAGGTTTAGTACCACTGATGGATGCAGTAATTGTCTGCGAGATGAATAAAGGTTCAGTAGCGCAGAGCTCCTCTCAACAACTTGCCTGTATTGATCTTCCATGGATGGATTATACAATATTTATAGAAATTTTTTATCACATGAAAAAAATAATCTGACAAAGTAATAGTTGATCGGTTTTATTCAAAACAATAATTTTAGTTAAATATTGTTTTAAATTTTTTTTTTTTATACTCCTAAGAGAACAAGTTAATGGGTCGTCAATTAAAATGTGACAGAACGTGTGACTGCCAAACTTGGGTTTCACCCTGTCAACTTTTTCTGGGGTGTGCATATGATCAAATTTCTAAAAATACACCTAAAGGGAATCTGTCAGCTGGTTTATGCTAGCCTCTCTGAGTGCAGGATATAATAGAGGGAGAGAAGCTGAGCTCTGTGAGATTTAGGTTGATCTCTTTTGGAGCAGGATTTCCCAGTAAAATGCAGAGAAAATACTAAAGGGACTCAGTAATAGATAGTGGGAGTCCTAGTTACCCCGCCCACATACAGTGATTGACAGCTTTCTCTGTGTTATTTTGTATACAGAACATATTGTCAATCCTTGCATGTGAGTGGGGTAAGGAGTCTTGTTAGTATTCTGCTTTTAGCTCCCAACTAATCCTGCTCCAAATCATGTAAACCTATTTATTAGAGAGGTCAGCTTTTCTTCCACGGTCATATCCTCCCTCAGATAGGGCAGCACAAGCCACCTGACAGGTATTTGGCAAATTGCTAGAATATGCCATCGTGGACAGTGCGAGGGCTGTATTGCTTGCCCATCACCTAAACAGCCCTAGGAAATTTCTGTGCCGTTTTCTTTCATCTTCAGGTGCCCATGTGGATGATGACTGTTTATACAGAATGACTTGATTCTGGTGATCAGCAAGGGTCACAGCATTTGGGCAGTCAATGATTATATGTTGATGACATATTCTGTGGAAATGCCCCCAATGTCTTAAAATAACCCATTTTCAAAGTCTCTACAGGTCAGTTTTGATTACTTTAAATTAAAAAATTTACTTTTAATGTTTTTTTTTTTTTTTTTTGTTTTCCCCCCTCCTGCTTCTTGCACAGACTCAGAAGTACCTGTCTGCATACACACCTATATGTCTCTCCAAAGCTGTGAAAAACGTCCGAGAGATAGAAGGGCATGTGGGTGGGCCATGTTAAGTTACAGCAGGGTTTTATTTACCTTGTTTGTATAAAATCAAAAATTTTCTTTTTCAAATGCCTTTTTAGCTTTTGGACATTTTTTTGGGGCGGGGAGTTTTCTTCACCAGGGAGCCTTCTTTTATGAGCCGGGAGGGAGAAGCCACTAAAAATTTCAAGACAAAAGGGGGCCCTGAATGGTTGGGGACGTCTTGTGGTCTACCCAGGAACTTTTCTTTTGTTCTACCCCAAATTTCCCTTTTTTTGATTTGCTACACAGGGGGCAAGGGAGGGGGGTTTAACTAGCTTCTTCAGACACCTGAATGGCAAAAGTACTAAGTGATATAACACCTGTCAACTGGAAAGTTTCCCAGTACAAATATAAATCGGAAACTGCTAGAATTTTTGGTAACATAAAACAAGAGTTAGGGACTGATATTTTAAAGGACTGCCATTCGGGGAGGCGGGCTTTTATCCTGACTGATTTCCCTATGTACTTTTTCTATGAAATTCTGGGCCCCTGCTCAAACCGGGGATTAGGCCCCCAAATCTTTTTTTCAGAAAATTTCCTACGCTTCGAAATGTGATTTTTTTTTATCTTGAAAAGGAAAAAAAAAGAGGCTTATTCAGTTTCAAAATAATTATGTTTTTAAAGGTTGATGGACCTTTTTCTTTTTTAGTCCAACTTTAAAAGGCCGGGTTTTGTTCATCCAGGGGCCGGCAAAACCTCTGAGGTGGATCCCAGTTGCCCCATACCAGGGGAAATTATCTATCTTTCTCCAAATTTGACAATCGGAATAAATCCCTGGTTTTTGAAAGACTTAGTACTTGACATTTTATAATAAATTTTTTAAAAGTATCCAAAACCTTTTCCAAAAACTCGTTAAATTGACCCCACCTTCTTTCCCCTGTGCCAGCGGTTGCAAAAGGCCCACTGTCTTACAGTACGAACCCCCAATCTGTGATGAGCCTCTTCTTTCTACATCTTCTTCCTTCTTCTTGATGTAGAACAGAGGTTCCCAAACTCCAGTCCTCACGCCCCCCCTACGGGGTTATTTTTTTTTGGTTTTCCCCTTTAGCGTGCACAAGTGATTTAATTATGCGGCCCCAGGTGTTTTAAATTATTGCAGGGGAAATTCTGTGGGATATCCTGGAAACGTGACCTGTTGGTGGGCTGTGAGGACTGGAGTTTGGGATCCCCTGATGTAGAGTATGTCCCATTGTCATGGTTACAGGCCTAGGAAAAAAAGTAGAAAGCCCCTTTTTTAAACTGAATTTTTATTTTTGGTATATTGAAAAATAGAGGGAAACCCTAAGTTGAATAACCCCAAGTTTAGTAAGCTGTCTTGATACTGAAATTTCTTTTCATTCTTTTACCCCGCTTGGAAAGGTTGGGCTCCAGTTTGGGAGCAATTCCTTATAAATGGCCCCCAAAACGGGAAACAGTATTCTATATGTGGCCTCGCCTTTTGGTTGTTTTGAGGTTAAAACTGTTTTTGTATGAGCCATGTTCTGTTATCCCCTTAAAACCCAAATTCATCTGGTAGGTTGTTTGACTTTTCTGAAAACTTTTCATGAAATCTTTTTTTTCCCTGGAGAAAAAACTTTTTAGTCTTTTTTCTATGCGGTTTAAAACTGTTCCCTTCATTTCCCGGTCGTATGGAGGACTTGACCCCCTTTTTTGGGTGCTGTTTACAATTTTGTACATTTTTAATTTCTTGTAAAAATTTTAAAATTTTACAATTTTGGTCTTCATGTTTATCTCTGGGGGGGGAGGGTTTTCTAAACTCCCCGAATGCTTTTTTTTTTCTTTTTGAGGCAAGGTCGGGGCGGCCCTTTCCCTCCATAAAATTTTACAGTTTTAAAATTGCTTTTGGGCACTTAATGGAAAAGGTTTTTAGATGGAAGAAGATAAACACTGTCTCCTGGAAAAGGGCCAAAGGGGGCCCGAGGGAAACCCCAAAAAAAAGATAAAGTGATGTTTTATTTTCTTTTCCCCAAAACAGCCCGCTATATTGTTTATTCAGAGGGCCACATATGGTTCCCAATACAGTTAAATTGGCTTCCCAAAAGGGGATGGGTGGGTTGGGCGATCAATTTTTTACCCAAATAAAAAATTCAAAAGGGGGGTCGTATTTTTCCCCATAAATCCATTCCTTTTTAATTTTTGGCCCATTTAGAGAGATGGGGATGGGAAAAAATTTTTCAATTTCTCACCCGGCCCACTTTATTTGGTTTCACCATGCTATAACGGGGTTTGGGCCCCCCTTTTGCTTCGAACTGCCTCAATTCTTCGTGGCTTTGATTTTAACAAAAAGGTTTCCCGGAAGCATTCTCCCGGTTTTTTTCCTTAGGGCATATGGCACAAACAGTTGCCGCCAAAAAAATTTTTTTTTTTTTTCGGCGGCCATTCCAAAGATTTCGAATCTCCCCTTCCCCCACATCCCAAGATTTCTCTTTTGGAGGAGATTGGTGGGTGTGGAGGGCCCCTTTTTAAATAAAGTGAAATCTTGTCATGTTTTAAGAAACCCCGTCTGAGATGTTCCAGCTTTAAAAATGGCGCATTATCCTGCTGAAAAATAGGCCCTCAGATGTTGGGTTTCATTGTGGTTTATAAAAGGGGGGGACTGGGCAGCAAAAAATAATCAGGTGGTTTTGGCGGGTTTCATACTTTGGTTTAATTTGGGACCCAAAGGGGCCCCAAAAAGGCCGAAAAATTTTCCCCCCCAAACCCTGGAAAACCACCACCACCAGCCTGAAACCGTTTAATTTAAAAGGGAGGGATGGGGTCCCCTGCTTTCATGTTGTTGACGGCCAAATTCTGACCCTACCAAACCCAATGGGCCAGCAGAAATTCGAGAATCATCAGACCCGGCAACGTTTTTTTCCCAAACTTCTATGTCCAATTTCGATGGCTTGGGGCCCAAAAAATTGGAGCTCGTTTCCCGTTCTTAGCTGAAAAGGGGTGAACCCCGGGGTGGTCTTTCTGCTGTGTTTTGCCCATCTGCCCAAAGGTTCCCCCGTTTTTTTTGGGGTTAGAATGTCTTCTGCCTTTCCTTGGTTGAACGGGTGGCAATTTTTGGGGCACTGTTGCCTTTTTTAAACAGCTCGAACCAGTTGCCATTTCCTTTGAACCCCCCTGGCATCAAAAAAGGCATTTCCGCCCCAGGGACTGCCGCCTCACTGGTTGTTTTTTTTTTTCGGACCATTTCTGTAAACCCTAGGTTTATTGGCGTGAAAAAACCCCGGGGATCGCAGTTTTCTGAAAATTTTCAGCCAGGCCCTTCTGGCAAACCCAAAACCTTTCCACGTTCAAAGGCACTTTCCCCCCAAAAATCACCTTTCTTCCCAAATTTCTGATGTCGGTTTGAACTGCCCGAGGGATTGTCTTTACCATGTCTACATGCCTAAATGCCCCTGGTTGCCCCCATGTGATTGGTGATTTAGAAATTAAGTTTTTAAAGAGCGTTGGACAGGGTGTACCCAAAAAAGTGGCCGGTGGTGTATATGGATTTTTTAAAATAATTTCTTGCACATTTTTTTGGTAAACCCTTTTATACCTTTCCCCCCTATAATTGCAAAAAACCTTTAAAGCATTTCTTTAACCCTTTTTGGGTGGTATCCCGAGGGCCCAGTTTTATTATGGGGGGTTTTAAAACTGTGGTGGACCCCCCATTGGGATAAAATTTTTCAGCAAAAAAATGTACTCTACCCAGCATTTGGGCTTCCCCTTTTTTTGGACACATGATTGGGAGTTTTGGGAAATTGTAGACATTGGCGTGTAAAAAACCCCCCCAATGAGTTTTTACTTTCCTGTTTTTTCTTAAATTTCATATAAAAACATTGTTAGAATAGATAGGGGTTTGGGAATCAGGGGCTCTGTCAAATGGTTACTAAAATTTGGGGATCTTTTCCACGCCCCCATTTTGTCATTCGCCAAAGCGGGTACAGGGTTAAAAAATTTCCTTTATTTTTCCTAGGAATTTTGAGGCGGTGGAGATTTAATGCTCTCTGGCTCCCCTAATGGTACAGTTTTAAAATTTGGGGTCAGATTTGGGGACTTCTTTCAGGTGAAAATGGACTCAGCTTTGATCAGTACAGTGGGGACACTATGAAGGCGTACCCCTTTGAGGGGGGCTGACCGGGAAATTAGGGACCTTGAAGATTAAAAAGGGGGCAAACTAGAAAAAAATATCCGTGGGTCAATGCTGTGAGCATTGCTTTCCCTTTTGCCTTTTGCCCCTTTAAAGCGGGGGGGGAATGCGTTTAAAGGGCAGGATACCCCTGAACACATTTCTATTAGGAATCTGCTGAAAATAAACGATTTTTAAAAAGCAACTTATTTTGGGGAAAGGGGAGCCCGGCGGGCCCTTACTTAAACCACTATCCCTTAATTTCCCCGAGGGGCTCCAGTTTTATACCCCTCTGCGACCGCCCCCAGGGCCTTTTGACAGAAAACCCCTTTGGTGTTTTGGGAATATTGGGGGTTTTTTAAACTTTTTTATGCATCCCGGGGCCCTGTTCAAACGGCAAAAAATGGGGCCGAAATTTTGGTTTCCCTAATTACGGCCGAAGGGCGCCAAAAACGGGCCGAAAACGGGCCCCCCTTTTTTCGGGAATTTTACGTTCTCATTTTGAGAAAAATATGGATTACGTCTCCTCTCCCCGCCCCGGGGAAAACCCCCGGGCCCGGGGAAAGGGAATTGACATTTTCACTTTTAAACGGGGTAAACCCCCTTGCAGTGAATTTGTCAAAGGGCCGCGAAGTGCCGGCCCCCGCTTTCCCCCCCGGGTCCCGCCCCGCCCCCGTCCACACGGGTAATTGCGGGGGAAATTACGTCCCCGCAATTTAACCGTTGGGAAAAAAGCCCCAAAGACTTGAGGGTTTTCCCCCTTTTCAGATCCAACAATATTTACGGGATTTTAGGGTCTTCCCCCGTTAATGCAGAACAGCGAGGGGGCAATTTGGGTGCGCCCTACGTCAAAAGGACGGGAGGTGGCAGTTAAGCTTTGGGAAATAAAAATTCCCCCGGGGGGATGGGTTTCCTACAGAGGGGATAACAGCAAGGGTTTTGGGGGTTTTTGTTACCCAATTTGTTGGAAAGGGTTTTTAAAGGGTGCAGAGGGCACAGGGGAGGTTTTCTTGGGTTCAATGCAAGAAAGGGGGGTTAATATTGTTTTTAAAACCTAAAAGATCCATTCCCCCGGGGGTAAAACAGGCCCTTTCTCTTTTCCCAAAAGGGGGATCCCAAAAAACAGCTTTAAAGGGGTTTGGGGAAAAAGGGCTAACTGCGGTGGTATCAATCTCGTGCATCCCCGAACACGGGTTTTATTTCCACAGGGGGGATACGCCATTAATTTACGGAGCTGTACCTTTAAACCCGCACTTCCTTTGATTTAAAAGTGGGGCTAGTCAAACTTTTCTTTTTGATGCTGCTAAAAGGGCCTTGATAGTGTGGAGTGGGGAAAAAATTTTTGGGCCCTTTTTACATTTAAAATTGGGGGTTTGGCAAAAAAATTTTTAAACCTGGTTAAGCAGTTTTAAGACCTAAGGCTAAGGGCGTCTAAATAATTTACAAACAAGCGTTTTATTTTTCGAAGGGGGAAAAAAACCCGGGGTGCCCTTTTTGGGCCCATTGCCCATTTTTCCCTGGCAATTGAAACCTTAAAACAGCTCAATTAAGAAAAAGCCCATTATTTAGGCTTTTGGAAGGGAGGTGGAGGGCCAAAATAGCCTTATTCGCTGTTTTACCTCCTTTTTTTGGCTAAAAACTGGCGGTCATTCCAGAGGGAATTAATTTAAATTTAAAAACTATGGTTCCAAACCCGGGTTGACAATTAAATTTGGGGGAAATCTTTCCCATTCCAGTGGATGCCAAGGGGCAAATTTTCTCTCCCCGGAATTTTACACTTCTAGTGTCCCAAAATTTTTTCCGTTAAACCCGGGGGTTTAAAAATTTCTGTAAAATTTTCAGGAAATTTTGGGCCCGGTTTAAAACTGGATCCATTGGGGTAGTTAATTTTTTAAAAAAAAATTTTGGGTGTCTGGCGTAAATTACCATTAAACGATAGCGGGGGGTTTAAAAGGGTTTAAAAAAAAATTTTGGGGCCCCATTGTTTTAAACCCCTACCCTAACTCTCCAACTTGGGTCCCCCTTTGATTCTTTTTAAAGTCAATGAATTTTCAGAGCCCCTTATCTGGGTCAGGACACAGGCCCTGGGAAAAAGCTAGAAACTCTTCAATTTTTAAAGGACGAGGGAAAGGGGTTTGGGAAATTTCCCAATCCAGCAGTTTTCTTCCCTTTGGCGCACAATGCAATTTTATGAAAAGGGTTTCGATGGGGAGGGGGGTAAGGGTTTAAAAATTGAAAATATTTTGCCCAAATATTTTTTAAATTTCCCGTCCCTTTAAAGGTAAACGGGGGCAAAAAAATTTTTTTGTGCACTCCAAAAAAATTTCCAACTTTAAATCTGATGCATTAAAATGTGGGGGAAAATTTTCGGGTGGATTTTTGGGGGTTTTTGGCTTTCACAATTTTAACCGGGGTTTGGGGAAAACCCCCTGGTTTCCAAACTTTTTTTTGCTTCGGGAAATTTATCATTTTTCATCTAGGGGCCCCCAATATTGGGCTCTCAACTGCCCTTTCGTTTAGGGGGTGCTTTAAAAATTTTCAGCAATTGCAAATGGGAAATTTTCCTTTGCATACCAGCTATACAAATTCTTACAGCTTAGGCACGCTTATAATGCAGAAAAAAAACAGACACAATTTAAAAAATTGCCAAGTTTACTCCGATAGATAGGGGCAAGAACACCCCAAAAAAACGAAGGGATGAATAAACTTTATAAAAACTTTTAAATTGGGAAACTTTTTTTCTAGAAACCCCAAATTTTCGTAGTTGGTGGGAAGGGGGATATTGCCCTATAGAGGCCTTTTATTTGGGGGGAGATACTGGGGACCCTACCAATTTATTTTAAATGGTGAACCCATCGAATCTCTTTTAAAATTTTTTTTTTAATACATCGAGTTACAGAAAAACCTCCCCCCTTTCTACATAAAATTGGAATTCGGGCCCCTCCCCTGTTTAAAAAGGTTTTCATGTTTCACCCCGGCCCCTCTGATGCATAAGTTTTTGGAATTTCCCTAAAACTAAGCGAAAAATTGGGGTTTTTATTGTCCAAAAGATCCAGCGTTTTTTTTCCAAAATTTCCCGTGGGAAAGAAAACCGTTGGTTTGTTTTTTGGGATATGTAGGAGACATTAAAAGGTTTCGGAGGCCCGAAAAATCCAAAATCTAGGGCTTTTTTTTTATGGCGAGGGGAAAATTTATCCAAAAAAAGTGGGGTTTTATTTAGAAAACCTCCGTCAGAACCAAAGGGATTTGTTTTAAAAAAGTGAACGGGTATTTGCTTGGGGAGAGGGGTTTTTATAAGAGGGGGGGCCAAAAATTTAAATAAAATAAGGGTTGGGCCCAAATGGGTATACTTCTGGGCCTTGGGTGCACCGGGAAATTATTTGGCAGAGGGGGTTGGGAATTTGGTGTAGGGTTCCTGGGGTTGTGTTAAAGGCAGTTTTTTTAGATGGAGGGCCCCCGACAGGGCCGGTGCAATTTTTTTTGTGACAAAAACTGAAAAGTTATAAAATTTTCATTGGGTAAGTGATTGTAAAAGGATTTTTACTGCTCTGAATCTGGAATGGATTGGGAGGTGGGCTTGGGTTTTTTTTTTGGGATAAAAAATTGAAATTTGGGCTTTCAAAGACATATACTGTATTTTTTTGTAAAAACTTTTTTTTAGAACCCAATTTAAAAAGGGTTTTGGTTTTAAAAAAAAAAAAAAAAACTCTAAACCCCTTGTAGGTAAGGGGGGCTGTTTCACTTTTTGAGGTTTTTTAAAGGTTTTGGAAAAAAAAGGGGAAAAAGCTGAAATTTAAAAAAGTTTTATTCAAAAAACGAAATTTAAAAATTTTTTTTTCTGTCTCATCCCCCTTGCTCCTCTCCTTCCCTGTTTCTTTTAAACCCGTAAAACAACAGCCCCTTTATACACGCAAAAGGGTTCAGTTTTAAAGCTGGAAGAGGGGCAGTTTTAAACCCGACAACATTGGGGGTATGTGGGTGATACCAAAAAGTAGCTTGGAAATTTCCTTTTACCGGGGTTACCCCCGTTATCCGCCGGGGTTATGTTCAAGAAAAGTGCGATGGATAGCAAAACGACAGATAACAAGACAGAAAAAAAGTATTTTACAGTACAGTGTAATGTAACAATGTAATGAGGCATAAAGAACAATTGGGAAAAAAGAAATTTAAAACAAAAGCTCTTTCGGGGTTTAAAGGCACCCCTTTAAAGGGAAGTACAGAAGTGCAGGGGAAAAGGGGGGTTGCATACCACGGCAAATTTTAAAAGGGGTTTTTTCCCGAAATTTTTTGTTGAGTGGGTCCTCCAAAATGGGTATTTTGTCACTTTTCTTAAAATATTAAAAAAAAAAAAGTGAAGCCCTGGACTACAGCATTAACTCAGTCCCCTTTGTTTCCTGAAAGTTTACAATTTGACAGAAATTGGAAAATGACAAAAAGCTGATTTTGGGGCCCGGGGTTGCGGAGGTTTTCACTTATCCGGGTGACAGGGAAAAAAGAAGGGGGCTTTTCAAGGGGGGGGTTTGGGGGAAAAGTGCCAAGTATTTTAGAATCCCCCTGGTTTTTAATATTTTGATAAAAATTTAGAAAACCTTCTCTCCTCTTTGCTCAAACCCCCCCTCCCCACCCGCACCTTTTATGACACGCATGCTTTGTTTTTTTATTCTCTCTTTGCAGATAAGAAGGGGAAGGAACTTTACTTTTTTGGCCCAAAAAAACCCCCTTTAAGCAGATATTTTTAATGTGGAATAATTTTGCGAAACAAACCCTAATAGGTTTTTTTTCAAAATTGACGGTGAAGTAAATGCGAAAAGACGGGAAAAAAATCGATGGATAACGGGGTTTCTACTGGGATAAATTTCTTGTTTGTGTAGAAAGGAAAAGTTTCCTTTCCTCCTCCTTTCCTTTGGGACTGTTTTCATGTTTTCTTTTGTATTGAGATTTCCCGAAGGGCCCCCGTAAAAAAATAACAGCTTCCGTAAAGGGGGAGGAATTTTCCCCAGGTAACAAAAAATTTTAAAAAGATTTGTAAACCATTCAAACCCCAACAATTTTGTCCCACTGTATTGTCCCAAATTTTTGCCCAAAAAGCAAGACCCCTTTAAATGGCAGCTTAAGATGTACAGCACCCCGTTTGTTTTTTCCAATTTCTTTGGGTTTAAATAAAGAGTTGGGGGAGCCCAATTTTTGAGTTAAAAGGGGTTTTTTTTTTTGCCATGTGTTTCACAGAGCCCACGGGCCCCTTCAGCCGCTTGCCTGGTTCCCGGCTGTTTTTGCTTCTGTTGCATGGGCCCGGGGATATCAGCCCTGCTATTCCTAGCTGAAAATTTTTAGAAAGACATGAATGCAAGGTTTGTAAAAATGTTTGCACAAGGTACAAGCTCTAAAGGGTTTAAAACTTTCAGTAAAAAAATGAAAAAAAGCTCTGTCTTTTTAACTTAAAGGGAAAAGAGAAGGGGGGGGGGTTACCATCTTGGCCACTTATGCAGCCTCTAAGAGCAGAGAGAGGTGGCCGGTAACTAGGGAAGCCTCTATGCAAAAGCAGGAGATGAGATCTACTTGTAACTCTGAAGAGAAGCAAAATCAGAAGAGCAATATATCTGGTAATAGTCTTTATTTACCTCTGCCTATATGTTTAAAGTCAATCAATGAAACCAGAATACCCCTTTTCAAGTTCTCACTCTAAGTGAAGTGGGTGTAGTTGTTCAGTGACTGACCACCTCCCTGGGTGGGACTGCCCACCAGGTTTATAGACACAAAGTAAGCAGAGATTTCATACAATAAATCACCGGTTACACTGAATGTCTTCTTATAAGACTACATATCAATGTGCTCATTTCCTTCTGGTGCTTGGCATGCTTCACATAGGACAGCATGGTCAAAGTGACCAGCACGGTGTTCATCACCCAAATGAAGAGTTTGGCTGTTATGTAAATATGTTGGGCTTTGCTCCCAAGTGTATCCTGGTTTCCATTTATAATAGAAACCCCAACACCGTGCTGGATCTGTGACACCAACAGCGCCTGACATCCCTTCAGCCTACAGTGAAGTCCTTCTGGTCCAGGCATGGTGTCTGTTGTTTAGATGATAACATAGCACTCTACAGTCGTTACAGTGCAGTTTAGACAGAGGAAACCAATGTCACCAATTGGGGGTTTCATCCTAACTTTAGGTTCTAGAGAAGACCCCTTAGTCTGATCATAATGCCTGATGCTAGTCTAGATATAGAGCCTGGGCTAATGATAAAGTAACCTTTAATGAAGCATCATTTTCTAAGTAGAAAAAAAACAAAAACACTTTTTTTTTTGGGGGGGGGGGGGAGGGAGGGGAGAACAAAAGACATGTTCAAATTTAGGAGAATTTTCTGTAAATAATGTAATACCTTTATCCTGTCTCTTTCAGCCAACAAGATGATTTTGTTTCTTTAAGTTTCGCAACGATTTCAAGTTCAGGACCCAATGCCGCCGTCATTCACTACAAGTAAGTTCTTGGGATATTGTTTTTTCTGGATGCTTTGTGATTTTGGAAAAAAAAAAAAAAAATCAGTTTAAAAAATTTTTTTTTTTGTGTTTTTCCACAGACCCGTTGCTGAGACAAACAGGAAGTTGAGTGTTAGTGAGATTTTCCTTTTGGACTCTGGAGCTCAGTACAAGTAAGGCAGAAGGATGCATGACTCTTGATGATTTTTTTTTTTTTTTTTTTTTCTTCATTGGGTTCTCTCTGGATTTACAAGAGCAATACTGCTAAATAGTGGCGTCCTGGTCATGGGATGTGCTCTCTGTCTACTGATATTGGTATTTAGCTGCTCTGTTGGAACAGCCATTATGAGAAAAAGTGAAAACCGTGTCTGCAGCCATATTGCTGGTCACTTCTGCATCAGTTTCTCAGCAACTGAAGACTGATTTATATTTGTTATAATCAGTTATAAAAGTGTATTAATGCAAATATGTAGCTCTTCTATTTTTATCCTTTACCATGATGAAGAGCTTCATTCTGACTTTAGTTTGCATCTATAGACTGAAATGTGTAGAGAAAAGCAGAATATTGTAGGGGTGTAGTCTGACAACTTATTGCCTGCATGGAAAAAGAGGTCATGTAAAGCCACACGTTACAAGAATGTAGAAATCAAGCTGTCATAGGAAACAGAGGGAGAACCGATCTTTTATCCAGAACATATACAGGCACTTTGAGGAAAAGGATGCTACATTTTTGACCAGATATGTCATTTAAATGGATATCTTGGATATAGTAACCAGATTTTAAATTAAGAAATATATTCTTTTTTTTATCTCTGTAATAAGGGACGGCACAACAGATGTCACGAGAACAGTGCACTTTGGAACGCCCACAGACTATGAGAAGGTGAGCAGCTCCACAGCCCTGTATTTTTGGAGTCCTCTTTTACTCCTTAGGCTATGTTCACACGGCTTATCCACGGCGTAATTGCGGGGACGAATATCGGCCGCAATTACGCCGTGTGCCGTGCAGCTGGGGCGGGAGGGGGAGGGAGGGGGGGGGGGCAGCACCTCGCCGGCCCCATTGACATTCATTATCCATGGCGCGTATCCCGCCAGGATAATTGACATGTCACTTTCTCCCAGCTCGTGAAATGCGACAAGCAGGGAGAGGAGACGGAATCCATAGTTCTCTGAGAACTGTGGATTACCGTAATGACTGGGACGGATTTCAGCCGTATTTCGCGGAATACGGAACAAAATCTGTCCTAAAATAAGCCGTGTGAACATAGCCTTAAAGAGAAAGTGATTAGGTTTATGCTGTATTACCTGCAGCTCTCCCTGTCCATCTGCCTCTGAATGACCATTTTCTGGCAGAAGCTGTCAGTCAGTGGAAGGTTGGCAGAGGAAGTAGCAGCTCATGAATATCCTGGGCTACAGAGCGGGCATGCCTCCCTGTCCGCACGCATTCGTTTGATCTGGTGTGCAGTCAATAGACACTGATTTCATGAAAACTACTGCATGAAAATGAGTGTGGTTACCTTAACATCTGCATCAGGGGCTCTGTTAGACGCCTCCGTCATTGATTTTACCAAAGAAAGACGGAAAGAAATAGCGCAGCATAGTGCATTTCTATGGTAAGATGTCAGACACCTTGAGGGAAACTCAAAAGACCTCGCTAAAGACAATGGTGTCCATTGGGTGTTGGTGTAACAGATGACGCCGCCAAGTTTTCCTTCATGGGAACAGAAATAATGCAGATGTGTACTTAGCCTTACATCACCCAAATACTAATTTATGCTGCCCAACATTAACCTAGTGATAAATTCACTTTACAAGTTGAGGAGAGGGCCCCCAGGGTGGTGGGAGCCTAGGGGAGGGAACTAAAGAATGAGTTGAGGCTTCTGCACTTTCATTGCCTTTTTCATAGGGAATATTCATGTATTGCAAAAGCATACACTCCTGTAGTATAATAACTTAGAATTACAAGCATCATTCTTGAGAAAGAGAAAAAAAAAAAGAGGGAAGGAAGCAAAAATGCGTTTGTGTGCACACAGCTTAATGGTCCACCTTGTTCGATCCCTATGTACTCCATGTAACACATTTTTATCCTTTTCTTTTGATCTTCCTCTAGGAGTGTTTCACATATGTATTAAAAGGACACATAGCTGTCAGCTCTGCTGTATTTCCAAATGGGATTAAAGGTAAGTTTAGGGCACATAGCAGTGGAACGCGAAATATTATGATGAAATTATCACTCTTATTGTAAGTCCTCGCGGGCAGGGCCCTCTCCCTCCGTGCCAGTTGTCATTCATTGTTATCATTGTACTTGTTTGACTTATGTTATGTATGTAACCCACCCCCTTTGAATGTACAGCGCCCTAGAATCAATGGCGCTTTGAATAAAAAATAATCTCCAGCATTATAGAATAAGACCACCTGGTAGATTAACCTTGACACCACTAGACACCCTGCACCCCTCCTCTCTGAGATGATAAAATGTATTTTTTTTTTTATATCAATTTTTCTAATAAAGAGCTCCAAATCTTATGCATTGGTATAGGATTAAAACACAACTTACCTGCAACCACCACTAGAGGGACCATGTTAGATATAATTTTTAAATTGGAAACTAATAAAAATAAATTTAAAAAATATATTTTTTAAAAAAAAAAAAAAAAAAATTGGCTGCTCCGAAACTTACAAGTTATTTGATCAATATTAATACAATAAGTTATTCTTATCTCTGTTTTTGATCAGGTTATATTTTTTTTATAAAAAGGGAGATTCATTGTATTCTTCATGAAGATTTTAATGTGTACGGACAAAATATAACAAATATGGTAGTTGAATCTTAAAGGGGTTTCCCATCACAGCAAGTGCTACTGAGAAGGGCTATTTACTATAAAGTAAGCCATTTTCAAAATGCATGTTATTTAAAAGTATGTACAATTTATCTAGTACAGGACTTTTTGAACGTTTAACTTTAGCTCTCTTGTCTCCATGGTTACAGACCACCATTATGTGCTTTCAGTTGTGGCCAGTAGTACAGCATTATCAAAGACTGTCTGAGAAGAAGTTCCTGTGCCTGGACTTGGAGGAGAGAGGGGAGATACCCAAGGCTATCCTGGCCAGGCCAGAGAAACTTATTTTCTTTAATAACACTGCTTTACTGGCCACAACTAAAATTACACAGTGGTGGTCTGTAACCATGGAGATAAGAGAGCAAGTTTAAGGTTCAAAAAAGCCTGTGTTGGGTAAAACGTGCATTTTGAAAATTGCTTATGTTACAGTAATTGGCCCTTCCAGCAGCTCTTGCTGTGATGGGAACGCCCCTTTTAAAGCCATCAGTGTCTGTGTCCCAGTCTTGTGTGAAAGTAAGTTGTAGGTCAGAGATCTTTTCTTAGGCCCTTGCATGTGTGGGTCCCTCAGTCTTCATCATCCTCTTTAACCCAATTACCCCTTGCTATCTGTGTCTGTATGTCATATATGTTAAAGATACATACTTTAAGTATGTTTTGGAAAGTTCTTTGACTTCTTTCTATATGGTATATGGAGAACTATAGATCTATCCATTCCGCAGTTTCCATCCCTGTCTCTGCACTAGAATAGCTGGTATGTGCATAGTGAAATGTAAAAGTCAGCAGCATGTGGTTAACTTTGTAGACTGTATTATGTCGATTTAATATTGGAACAGATAAACATATCATATTTAATAACTGTATGTAGTGAGTTCTTACATTTATTTCTCTGCTGCTAGAAAGATGTATATGGGGGCATTAGTTTGCACAGAATGTTGGCCTTAATACAACCTGATGATCATTTGGTGGAACTTCAGTTTAATTTGGCAGGATGTGTACAAGGTCTAACGATGCACATAAGGCATCTCCGAGAATCCTGTATGAAGCTTGGGATGTTGTCAACAAAGCTTCTCTTTATAGTAGGAGGTCCAGAACTTGTCCTCTGTCAGACTATTTGCACTTATAGAGTATGTTCATAAGGCTTATTGCGGTGCGTATAGTACGCGCTGCAGTAGGCCGGGTGTTTTGGAACCATGCGCTATTTAGTGTATAATTCCAAATTACGGGGGGGAGGGGGAGGGCTGACGTCAGCCCCATAAACATGCACTGTCAGTGGCGCATATTCACCCCTAACAATTGACATGTCAATTCTCCCCCCGCACGTACAATACGACACATAATCCATAGCTCTCTATGAGAGCTATGCATTACCATAATTGCGGCGCGCATTTCGCCCTGTATTAAGCACAATACGCGGCGAAATACGCAGCTAAATAAGGCGTGTGAACATACCCATAGACCAGCAAACAGCATAGATCTTGCACAATTTCTACTTCCATATCTCTGGGGATCTAGGTTGCTTTATGTAATGCACCGTTTTTTCTCCCGTATGTATTTCCCGTGTCTTCTGTTGGCATTCTGTCACTTCTGTACTGTGATGTACATTACTGCCATGAGACCACTGCAGCGCTGACGTCTCCATTAGGAAGTGACAGAATGTCAACAAAAGTCCAGGGAGACGCGGTGCTGAAAGTGGGGGCTGGAGGAAGGAGCGTTTACTTTCTTTTAGGTTACTGAGGCCCCAGAAGATGTTGGTATGAATATTCTTGGAGGTAGATAACTCTTTTCAAGTAAGAAAGTAAAAGGGAGCATAACCAAACTGCAAAGTGTGTTTTTTTTTTTTTTTGGGGGGGGGGGGGTCTGTTACCGTGGAAACGCATACGTCCCTTAAGAGCTGAAGACACAAAACAGTAGGAATTTTTTTATTTTAACTATTTGCTAAATTTCCAAGTTAGATTGGCAGAGTAATAACAAAAAAAAATGGTTGCAAAGGTGACCATAGCCTCAGACTTACCAAAGATTTAGATCCTTCTGCTGCTTTCTATTTATCTTGGTAAACGTGTGGCTTGTTCATCTCAGAAAAAGGAAATGTGCCAGATCTACCTTCAGAGTAACCTTACAGTAGAAGAGGAGAAGCGTGGTCTTATTGATTGGTTATTGGAGAGCGAAGAGGAGAACCACAGCGACATTCCATGTATACACAGACTTGTTGAGACTTCTGGGCCAGGCCGGCTGATGCATATTTTTCATTTGAACCTGGATGTATGAAACCTTCATAGACCATTATAGTTTTCTCCTTCATCCTGTTACTTTTTAACTTTCACGCCTTTCGCCTCTGGTGTTTTGTAGTGATTTAAATATGGCGAGAAAACAATTAGGAAGACGGCTGTTTACTAATTATTTCCTAATTAGAACGTGAGTCTTGTATACAATGTATCTCAAAGGATCTACTTATATCAAAGGCGGAATTCAGTCTTCAGAACAATACGTTTATTGTCAATTATTATAACGTTAATTTATCTGATTAAAACACGTTGCGCTTGGCGAGACGTAACATGCGGCCGGGGCTTAATCAGCTGCTTCGCTCTATGTATTTGCATCTCCGGACTCTATCCATCTGTAACTAGTGGGTGCAACCTTCACCTTGTGTGACTCCTATTTCACTGAATGGTTTAAACGGGAATGCCACTTAAAGGGGTTTTGCCACCATGTAATGTTGACGTGGAAACCTCCAAAATGGGTATTTAATCCCTTTTCTAAATATATGTGATAAAAAAAAGTGAAAACTCTGAGAGCTACAGCATTTCTCAATCGCCCTTGGTTACCTCAATGCTTTCCCTAGTCACGACCCAGGAGCTGACAGGCCGGGCTTGCGTGAAACACTTCTTATCTGATGACAGGCAAAATGAATGAGCTTTTAAGGCACCGGGTAGACAGTGCAGTCTGAGGCTGTCTTGCTGTATTGAGAATCCACTCTTGTACTGTTTATTATTTCACTTAAGTTTTGAGACGCTCCCTTGGATTCCTCACTCGCCCTCACCCTCTCTCCCCTGCAGCTTCATGACTCAGCATGATTTGTATATATCCTGCTCTAATGCTGACAGGAGCTAGGTAAGTGCCGTCTTGGCAAATCCCCTTTAAGGCCTCGTTAACACGGCTTATTTCTGGCACTGCTGAAATCCGTGCCAGGCATTACGGTAATCCATAGTTCTCATAGAGAACTATGGATTCAGTCTCTCCTCCCCGCTCGGCGAATACGCCGAGGGGGAAGCAAGTGACATGCACATTATCCCGGCGGGATACGTGCCGTGGATAATGGATGTCTATAGGGTCGGCGAGCTGCTGAACCAGCGCCCCGCCCCCGCTGCACGGACTCGGCGTAATTGCGGGGCGAGATTTGTCCCCGCAATTACGTCGGCAATAAGCTGTGTGAACATAACCTAAAGGTAACCTGTGGGTTGGAAAAGGTGGAGGACCAGCAGACCTACTCTTTATCTCCATATTATTCTCAGGCTCTTCACTTGTTGCCAGTGACTGAAAACATTCTGATTCATATATGGAGGCCTGAAAATCTGAACAGACCTAATACTTTGTGCAGCTGAGGGTTTGCTACAATTATTTTTGTCTAGACCATCATCTGTGAGGTAAACACATCCACAGCACAAATGTCTCACCTGTCCTGATGGCTTGTTACAATGGGTCAGTTCAGGCAAAAAGGAATCCCTCTGGGGCAGACATCCTCAAACTGCGGTCCTCCAGCTTTTGGGAAACTACAACTCCCATCATTCCCACTGTTACAGATTATATAAATGCAGGATGGGAGTTGTAGTTTCCCAAAAGCTGGAGGACCGCAGTTTGAGGGTGCCAGGTCTGGGGTCTATGATGTGTTACTCCCAAAACCTGTCTGAGATCACGTTCCATGGGCAGGTCAGGAGGCCTCGTTACAGTGTAAGAGCAATATGTTGCATAGCAAATCGGACGACTTTGTAAGTGGATGTGGTGAAGACTTATTGTTTTAGTCTCTGAATCTAGACAGCATATTCCTTTTCACTGCCCACAAACGGCAATCCTAAATCTCAGTGATTAGTGGTAGGTTGGGTTGGTGATCTCTCTAAGACTAAAACATTTCAGCATTGCCAAAGCAATCTATGGGAGTGGTTAGTAGTCCATGGTCTTTTGATTTGCGGTCACTATCGATATCTTCTATCATTTTATCCGCCCTCCTCTTACCACAACTCCCATGCTGTACTGTCCTTACTTTGCTCAGGTCTTCTGTTTTCTTCCCAAAGGAGACGTCTTGCAGCGGCATGTAACCACTGTGGTGGTGATGTCTCCATTTGGAATAAGAAAACAGAAGATGGATAGTGTGTGAGGATGGCAATCCATTAACTGTAATTTTTTTTTTCTTTTATTATTTTAAAGGGGTTTTGCCACAAAGTAAAATTGACGTGGGAAGTTTGTAAATTAAATAATAAACCTTTTCGTCATTCATCATTATTAAAAATTCTGTACCGTTTTTGTCTTAGCTGCTCCTTTAGTGATCCATTGTTTACAGCTCTTCTCCAGGGGATACGACCAGGACTGTGAGCTCCTCAGTCCTGGTCGCACATGCTCAGACATCACCTCTCCTCTCAGGCAGCTACTGAGTGTTCAGACCCCAGGTGCTGTTATTCTACTCCTGTCAAACAGTGCAAATAAATAAAAAAAAAAGAAACCTTAGTCAGGTCTGTGCATTGATAAAGAGAAATAAAAATCCACAGGTTTGGTTCTTGCAGGGATTTGAACCGAGGACCCTTGTGCCTGGGGACAAAAGTTTTACCTCTGAGCTACATTGTAACTACTCACAACTCAATACATAAACAGACCTTTCTTTGACTAGAGAGAGGAAAGGCCTGGTGATGTCATCCTGCTGGGTCACATGATAAACAGCTCAAACAAATTACACACGCCCCTTCTGAGCACACAGAGCTGGATACAGGAGGTATGAAATGAGATTGTGGCAAAACCCCTTTAACTAGACTATACTAAAGGAAAGAAAAAATATATCGATGTGGACAACACCTTTAACCCTTTACTGTTACTTAACGAATAAGTAGTTGTGTTCCCTGCTGTCAGGTCTGCAGTGATATTGTCAGTTTTTTGTATGTAAATACACAGATAACAGTTCATCTTGGCAGTATGTCCGTTTTTCTCTCCCACTAGGAGCTAGCTCACATGTTTTAGCTATACATCTTGATTTTTGACAGGGGCATTGTTTTTTGCAACCCCTCCCTCAGCATTGTCTTTCTAATGGGCACAGCTAGGGATGGGAGCTAGCAGAGCTGTAATGTCAGGCACTGCTGTAGACACAACACAAGCTGCACAGGAAGCAGGATCCTGAATTGGGTGAAGAACAGGACCTATGAAAATTAATTGAAACAAAAGCTTTTACTTTAACAAGCATTGATGGCATATTGTTAACATGCAGTATCCATGTGTTTTTATGAGGCTTGGTGCACATTTTTCACTTCTGTTGTAAAATCTATATTGAATAGTGCACACACAAACCTTAGGCTGCGTTTAACCGGTAAAGACCAAATGCCAGTCGGAAATCCCGACCGGTATTTGGTCTTTTTTGGCATGCGAAGGGGGGCGGGGGGATTCTCCATGGTTTGCAGTTTCAAGCCCTTTGCACCCACATGGGCGGAAGAATGAACATGTTCTAAGTTTTTCGGACTGCCGGCGGTGTAAAAACCGTCCGTCGGAAAATCTGTGCAGTGGGGACTTCTGCATGGATTTTCCATTGAAGTGTATGGGGGAGCGTTGATTGTCGGTTTTCAGACGGTTTGTAAAACCACAAACAGTCTGAAAATCCGACAAATAACCGGTTCCGTGGGGACAAGCCCTTCGTCTGTACTCTGTACAGCTAAACTGACAAGTCTCCAAATGTTCCTCTCAAAGAGAATGATTGACTTTGCCGATAATTATATGACTTTGTATAACCACTTGTCTTGCAGGACATCTTTTGGACTCTTTTGCTCGTGCTGCATTATGGGAATCTGGTCTGGATTATCTGCATGGGACTGGACATGGAGTTGGTTCTTTCCTGAATGTCCATGAAGGTCCCTGTGGCATCAGCTACAAAACATTTGCAGATGAGCCCTTGGAAGCTGGGTTGATCCTGTCTGATGGTGAGACTTTCCCTCTTCACTTTACAATGCTTCATATCCAACACACTGGATTTATCAGATTTATCAAGGCAGTTGCACTAGAATTCTGGCTCAATTTGCGCCAAAAACAAGCTTTTCGCCACATTTTCTATGTGTTTTAGACAGTTTCAGGCGCTTCTGTGCCTCATCCGACGAAGGGGCGTGGCTACGTAAAAGGGCTGTCTTCACCGAAAGAGGCGTGGCTTAAATGCGCCAGGATGTGCGACCAAATTCTAGTGTAAAAGTAAGCCAACTTAAAGATGGTACAAACTGAGACTAGACCGTTCTAACCTGCACCAGATTTATCAACACTGATAAATTTGGCGCATTTTAAGACTGTCTAGTCCAGTGATGACGAACCTTTTTGAGACCGAGTGCCGAAACTGTGATCGAAAAATACTTTAGTTACCGCAAAGTGCCACCGACGACGGCACGAACCAGGGAGGTGACATCGGGCCGCACAACAATTAATACGAGGGATGTGACGGCCGCTTAGCCCATCCCTCAGCCATATTTCCACTATACAGTGACCATTTTGTGGTAGTTAGCAGTGTACACAGGTGCTCAGCAGACAGTTAACTGATTAATACAACACCACGACCACATAGTGATTGAATAATACCACAACACCACCACATAGTGACTGAATAATACCGCCACACCAATACTAAATATAAACCATTACACTTTGCACACACATAGGAGATTACAGTTCAGGCACATATAGTGACTCACAGGTGATGTTTCTCCAGTGAGTCGTTCACGTTCCCTTTTCTTCTCCATCCGGTTCCCACCTTAATGCTGACTTCTCCCGACCAACACTCATCCCTACAGATTTAGACACCAATATCATAGAATCCTCACATTTCCAGCAACTCCTTACTTACAGGTATATAAGTCCCCTCAGTTAGGTAGGTGTATAGGTCCCCTTAATTAGACAGGTATATAGATATATGCCCCCTCAGTCAGGCATATATATATAATCTATCTCCCCTCAGGTAAGCAGGTATAAAGATATAGGTCCCCTCAGGCAGACAGGTATATAGATATAGGTCCCCACAGGCAGTATACAGCTCCCCACAGGCAGTAGTTGTCCCCCTTCAGGCAGTACATATCTCCCACAGGCAGTAGTTGTCCCCCTAAGGCAGTATATAGCTCCCACAGACAGTAGATAGCTCTCTTCAGGCAGAATATAAAAAGCTCCCCCACAGGCAGTATACACATAGCTCCCCCCACAGGCAGCATACACATAGCAAGCTCCCCCCACAGGCAGTATACACATAGCAAGCTCCCCCCACAGGCAGTATACACATAGCAAGCTCCCCCCACAGGCAGTATACACATAGCAAGCTCTCCGCACAGGCAGTATACACATAGCAGGCTCTCCCCACAGGCAGTATACACATAGCCGGCGCTCCCCACTGCAGTATAAGACAGAGCAAGCTCTCCCACAGGCTGTATAAAAAAGCGCGGCGTGCCTCCCCACTGCCTGTATAAAGACCGACAGCCGGCGCTCCCCACTGCCTGTATAAAGACAGACAGCCGGCGCTCCCCACTGCCTGTATACGTGAAACAGTCAGGCAGCATGGTAAACTAGCGGGTTTATAAGATAATACACGCACCAAGGCCTTGATATTAAAACAGTCAGGCCGGCGCTCCACATAGTGAATACAGGACAACATGCCGGCGCTGAACTGGGATTTATATTGAATACTGCCCAGCCGGCGACCCCATGCCTTATAAAGAGGACAGCGGAGGTGTTATCAATCGCCTTGACAGACTCCTGCACTGCCGGCTGCTCTCGACTGCTGCAGAAGACAGACATCCAGGCGCTCCCCAAGTGATTTATTAAAGCAGACTACAGCCGCGCCTCTTTCTCTGCCTGTATAAAGACAGACAGCCCTTACTGCTAGTATGTAAACAAACACCGGACGCTCATGATAAAGACAGACAGCCGCCGCTCCCCACTGCCTGTATACAGACAGACAGCCGGCGCTCCCCACTGCCTGTATACAGACAGACAGCCGGCGCTCCCCACTGCCTGTATACGTGAAATATGTCAATGAAGAATGGTTAATAAGGGGTTTATTAAGATAATACACTGAACCAAGGCATTAATATTAATAAATGTAATGCATTGGACTGAGCAGCACACATATGTGAATACAGTGTGAACAAAGCCTCAGCTGAACTGGGGATTTCATTTGCATCCACTCTGACCTGAGGACCCTGTTCTTATCAATCAGGCTTGTTGAGGGAGAGGTGTTATCAGATCGCCTTGACTGCTCCTGCAGAGTGGTGCTGTCCAGGGCTGCTCTGGACCGTGCAGGGACAGCTGGACATTCCAAGAGCACAATACAATGTAGATTTATTTAGGGAGCGGTCAGCAGCTACTCACTCTGCCTGCTGTCTTCTCTGTTTCTGCTGCTGGCAGTGTTTACAGGGGTTTTGCCAGGAGGAGCATTATCTGCTAAGAAGCTAATGTAAAAAAATCACGGAGCTGAAAGAGAGAGACACACACACAGCCAGAGCACAAAGCTGCATAAGGAATCGTGTGACATGTTCACTAAAATAATCAAGCTACAACTTTTGTATTCTGTATAAATAAGACAACACCTTTTCTCCTCAGCAGCTTGAAAGCTTCTTCATGTTCTCTGTCATCAGATAAAGCAGGGATCTAATCACACTACAACTAGTTTATTCTGTATACAAAAGAAAACATATTGCTACCCGGTGCCTTGAAAACTTCTGCAGCTCAGTCTCATCAGATAAGAAGCTCTCTGTGCGCAAGCCCGTCCAGCTCTTGTCAGGCCGTATCTAATAGACTCTTTGAAGTAACCAAGGGCAGGTAAGGCAAGGCTGTAGCTCTCTCAGACTGCAATTTTTGTAATCACATATATTTAGAAAAGTGATTAAAAACCCATTTTGGAGGATCCCACGTCAACATTACATCGTGGCAAAACCCCTTTAAGGAGCAGGAGCTCAGGGTCCCGCCCCCAAAGCTGCAAAGAGCAGGAGCCGGTAACAGAATTTGCAGGCAGCTCTATAAAGTGGGCCCCCAATGAGAAGCTGTGCCTGCCCCAGGGCTAGAAATGACTACTAAGAAGAGGATCATTCCTGCAGCAGCACCTCTCCTCTTATCCAGCCCTTTATCCCCAGGAGCCCGTGTCCCATACCTGGCTGCTGCTGTGTACTGTGCAGCACATGCTGAGCTCACTTGCTCAGTGTGGCCGCGCCTCCTGCTTTCTGCCCAGGAACAGAAAGGGGAGGGATCGCAGGCAGGAGGCGCGGCCACACACTAACTGCACAGGAGCGTCCTGATCAATGTGAAATAGCAGCGAGTGGGGAGCCGGCGCGCGTGCCAGCAGGGAGGCCTCGGCGTGCCATAGGTTCGCCACCGCTGGTCTAGTCTAAGTTCTACTGTAAGACACTATTGATAAATCTGCCCCAGTGTGTACTTCTGTCCCATCCAAATGTATATTTGGAGTCTGACTCGCCTGGCAGTGCCGGTTCAGTGTTGTGCTGTGTGTGTAGAGCATGTGCTACTGATTTGTATTCTGGGAGTTGTAGTCTTTTTATGTCAAGCACTGACATTTATTGGAGACTGTTTCTACTAAAATGCAAAGCAGCTGCCGAATTGCGTTATAGAATCTCTGCTTAACTGTCCAAGGTGTATGTGTCTGCACAGTGTGGAGGGGCTCATATACAGGGATCCCTCAACATACAATATTGGCTCCAGGATGACCATTGTGTGTTGAGACCATAACTTTATGGAAAACTGGTAATTGGTTCTGAGGCCCCAAAATGTCACCAACCTAATGGAAAATAAAGAGGAAAGAAAATTAAGCAGATAACTAATACAAATAAAGCAAGTCCTTACATATAATATCAGAAAAAGCTGCTGGAAATCCATTTCTATGATGAGGACAGGAGTTTCTTTATGTGATGTATTATAGAGAAAATACCAGAAAAAAAGCAAATGGGGCCCCTTGACCTGGTGCCTAAAAGAGCCGCTGTACAGAACATATATTAGCGCACTGTACTGTAGAGGTGCTAATAGACCGCCAATCACTGCATGCACTTCACTATTACAGATGTTATACAAGTAAATGTTTTAGTAATCTGCTGGATCAGCATCTGGGACCTTATATCTTGAAATCAGACTCCACAGGAAAGACTGTTGTACATAAAAAAATTGGATCCTGAGGCCACTTTAACTCAAGAAACCACTGTAGTAGAAATTGTTAGCAGAATTGTAAATACAGCTCTGAGTGTGACTGGAGTCATGATGTTACTGCAGATGTGTTCAGCTTTATATGTAGATGTAAACTAGGTTGATGACATGTCGGTCACTCAGAGGCTGCTCTGCTATTAATGTCTGATGTAAAATTCTATTTTAGCTTTATAAAAAATAATTGCACCTTAAACAGTTTGCTGAGGCTGGAACATTGTGATTATTTTTTTTTTTTTTCTTTCTCACTTTTCAGAGCCGGGCTACTATGAGGATGGCTCATTTGGGATCAGAATTGAGAATTTGGTTCTTGTGGTTCCTGCCACCACCAAGGTGAGATGTAGTAATTAATCTGTGAATCAGAATAGTCTTCCTGAAAATCCCTTGCATCAGACTTGGGGTCTGTTCACACAGCTTATTTCAGAACGTACTTCGTTGCGTTTTTTGCGCGCAAAGCATCCCCAAAATGTCCCCGCAAATTACGGTAATAAGTCCATAAAGAGCTATATTTACCTGCCCCTTTTTCCGCCGCTATTGAAAGCCCGGGGGAAAAGTGACAGGTGTCAATACCCTGCCGAGTATACATCGACATGTCACTTCTTTCCGGGGTATCGCTTCAGGGGTATTTTAAAGTGAATGGGGCCGGCCCTCTGATCAGCGCGTTCTTTTTAAAAAACATGGGGTCTTGTGGGACCCCAAGGACAAGTACCGTTTAACATACCCTTTTAAAAGGGATTCCCCCTCTCATAAACGTCGCTATGGGGAGGATATGGCCTTTCTTTTTATTCAGAATAGTCTTGTGAAAACCTTCTCAGAACTTGGGGCTGTTCACACAGCTATTTCGAATACTTCGTTGCTTATTGCACTGCATGCATCCCAAAATATGTCCTGCAATTACGGTAATCACAGCTCTCATAAAGAGCTATGATTTACCTGCCGTCTTTCCTGCCGCGTATTGAACGCCGGGGGAAAGAAGTGACAGGTCTCATTATCCCTGCCGAGTATACACCGGACATGTCACTTCTTTCCGGCGTATACGCTTCAGGGATAATGAGCCCTTCCATACACGAAGACTGGGTTTGGACTATAGTTTGTTTCCAAAGGGAAAAAGGTTTAAGCTGCTGTTATACCTGTCTGCCAGCAGCTTCCACTAATCACTTTCAACACATTGATGGGTCCAGGTCAAAGGTTTTATGAGTGATCCACCAATTCTGAACATGGTGTGTTATATCCTGTTGTCAAGTAGTCTCAAAAATATGGGAATCTACAAAGAGAATGAAGAGTGACTTTTAATAACTATTTTGCTATTGGCAAACTTAAACTCTATCAGTTCTCAATCTATAAAGCACTAAAACTTAACTTTTATTATATACAACACTTAATGTCTATACACATTTTTTAAAAACCTGATTTCTAACCTCTGTCTCATACATTTATCCCTTTCTAATTATGAAAGAATAACTCCTTTTCTATTTTCAAATCTGGTGGAACACCACCTATTGTATCAGTAGGGAACCCTATATATACAGTGATTTGCTAACTGCAAAAAGGATCCAAACCTCTTACTTGGGCAGTAGTCCCTAATCTGATGGGCATGAAGCATATAAGGTTTCCTTGTGAAACCCTCTGCATCGGGTAACACAAAAAAAGAGGTAGAAAATCAAAAATTAAAATCTAATGCCTGACCTCCCCAACATGTTTCACTAGCAAACTGGCTTCATCAAGGGATAGAGGTCCGGGGCGGAAGTTCCAGGTTAAGGTATCAGAATGTGTGTTATTTTTATACTCTCCAACAGGAGCAAAAACGAGCTTTGATAAATCCTATGTAACATTTTGAAGGGGAAACCCTGGGTTGTCTGTAACTTTAAAATAACACATGTTCTGGTACCTTCGCTTGGATGTGCTGCGCCAGCTTTGCTTTTCTTTTGGTGTTTAGACTGCTGTTATGAGATTGAAAAAAAAAAAACTGAGGTTAAAAAAAAAGAAAAGATGTTGCAGCTCTTCCAAGCAAAGTATTTGAATGTTTTATTTCTACAGTCAGAGTGTAAAAACTAGCTTTGATTAAACATGTATCATCATGTGCGAAGACAGACACTTCTCTGCCCTCCATATGGTGATATATGTTTTATCAAAGCTTGTTTTTAACTCTGTGAAAATAAAAATACCTTCGCTTGGAATTGCTGCCCCATCTTTGCTTTTCTCTTGGTTTTTAGACTGCTGTAATGAGAATAGATCTATGGGAACAAACTAAGACCAGGAAAAAACCTGATCAAGCCCTCGGATTGGGATCATTACTTGAAAAAGACTGAGGCACACTAAGGAATGTATTATACCTAAAAGCGGCGTCTGGGAGGATTCTTTGATGGTGTCTTAAATTGGAGGACTGGACACTTTTTCTTGTCTAATTCTTCATTGTACCCTGTACATATTGCAGAATGCCCCAATTCTGTTCTTCAAAAACTGCAGTGCCTATGTAATAGTGCTAGATACGTGGTGTCCCTAAAAATAAGGCTATACAGATGGCGTCCTAGACGCCAGTCGGGAGCAATGCCCCAAAGGATAAGTACATAAGTGGTATTCGTGCCGAAATGATACACCACATAGTTAAAGTTCCCTCTTTTATGTCACAGTAATAATCCCTGTAAGACCCCACAAACCCCCCTCCCAGGGCTAACAAACCTTTCTGTCCACCTTCCCACAGTCATAATGTCTCTCTTGACAAGTTATGCTTCTGGTGGCTTGTTTCTTACAAAAATGAAGGGTGGTTTGGGGAGCTGATGCACCCTGCTCTAACAATGAATATAAATGCAGTTGAAAGTAAAGAACACAAACCTGGTTGAAAATTGCGCCACTGTAAGGAGGCCTGGGGCAGGTGCACCCCGAGCTTATCTCTTGTAAAAACAAAGGATCAGGTTTATTGAAATTCAGCATGGATGATCCTTGTTTTTCCCTACATGGAGGACCCCAATAAGCATTAGATAGTCAACTATACCTCCAAAATCTGCAATTTTGTTAAACCTCCCATCAATGTGCATAGGTGGCGTTGCGGCTGGTAATCTCAGGGTTAATTCTGAATCATCAGACGTGTGTAACTGTATTCATGCCGAGGACCTGAAGTGCTGGATTATCTGTTATTGCAGCATCAGAATTTACAGATTGTCATATCATCAATTTTTTAGATTTGTGGTTGTTGTTACTCGTTCCTTGTGGATGCGGCGTTTTTGATGTATTACTAAGAATTGTACTTTCCTTAACGCTGGATTTGACTTTCTAGAGCTGATTGCTTGCAGTATATGGCTAGATTCACAGCAGAAAAAAAGCTGCTTAAATCCCAGTGACAACCACGGATCTCTGCCCTGTTCCGCCTTCTTTCTAGATGTATTTTTTACCTTTTTACAGATGAACGGGGAATTGAACTGCCCTCCCATTTTATGCATTGTATAGGGCTATATATATAAAAAAAAAAAAAAAGTTGCATGCAGTTTTTCACTTGCATTTTCTTGCATAAAATGGCTGTTTTTACACCTCTGGGAGAAGCCTTTTGGAATATTGAAATACCTGTGGAGTGGAAAAGGTGTTGAATCTCCACGCTTCTCCCTAATGAGATACTTTACGCTTTTTGAGCCACACTCAGTGCCTCTTATTTAGCCAGCCAGTAAGTTCTACTCTACACTAACGAGGGGCAAACACCCTGAACTAGCTTTATGCAGATGAACAAAACTGGCTTGGCTTGATTCCTTTTCACTTTGTAAGGTTCAGTGAGTGAGATATGACTTGAGGATTGCTACATCCAGTAGTTGGCACTGGAGAGTTCAGCTCTCTTCCCATAAGCCTTTTGGAATGTTTTACGCCTTAAAATGTGCATAGAAAAATGCTGTTACTCCAGCCTGTCGCATTACACTCTTGGGAACATGAGAATCTTCATTCCTCCTGCCAATTGTAACATTAAAGGTATGTTCACACGGCGTCTTTGGATCCAAAAATCTCATTCAAAAACACAGCGTCGATCGGATCCAAAACGCATCCAACACGCAGCTGCATGTTTGAATGCGCTTTGGCTGCAGCAGGATCGCACCCTATAGTATTAAATAGGGCTCCTGTTGCGACATGTCAATTCTTAGAACGGGTCCGAAAGATGCAAGTAAACACGCATTAGCGATCACTCATCTGAACGCCGCTGCGTGTTTTATATTGACAGCAATGTAAAATCACACTGCTCATTGCCAGATGCGTGTTTGGGTCCGTTTAGGGTCCGATAGACGGATCCAAACACGCACCTAATAACGTATGTTCACACGGACTCAACACGCAGTGTGAACATAGCCTAATCCTGTGTCTCCTGGGAGTAATTGGTTCTTGTAAGGGCACGTCCACACGACAAGTAAAGTTTACTTGTTGGATCCTCGTTGCAGTCTACCGCTGAAAATTGCGTCAGATGATGCGGTTTTCAATGAGTATGTCATGTGGATCTTGGGTTGTGTGTGTTTTTTTTCTTTTTTTTTTTTTTTGTTGGATTATACGTAAAAAAAACGAGCACCATTCATCTGTATGGAGTTTTGGAAACGAATCCAACATACAAATGTTTTGGACGCTTTTTTGACATGGAATCCAGCGGAAGAATGAACATGTTCTAAGTTTTTTTTGCTCTAAAAACCGAGATAATACGCATTATAGTTCATACAACAAGTATTTTGTATTGAGGTCATTCTGGACGGTTTTACTTTTGGTTGTAAACCAGTTTTTCAGGTGGGAATCTATATGGAGCAATAATACAAAACGAAATGTAAGAATATAATCTTTATTTCTTTTTTTCTTTCAGTACAACTTCCGGGAGCGGGGAAGTCTGACCTTTGAGCCAATCACACTGGTACCTATTCAAATCAAGATGATTAATGTTGACTTACTGACCCAGAAAGAGGTGAGAGGTGCTGTTGATATAACAGGTGATCCCCTTCTAGAGTTGTATTAGTAGATACACTAAACACCAATTAAGAAGCTTCCTAAAATGCCAAGTGAGAGTTGAAAAGCATTGGCACCAGGCTCTGTGGAATTGGGGCAGGTATCGCATGGTCCCTGGTTGATGGAGTCGCGGACTGTAGCACATTTAGCTAAGTAACCAGATTAATAGAGTGAGTCTTTCATTGTGGCAGGTTCCTTTTAACCCCTAGAATCACCAATTCAATAAGGTCCAATGCTCAATATACAGTCATTATATCATATAAACATGTTAACCAAAAAAAAGAATACAATGACAAAAAAGTCATAGGAAAATATATATTGACAATCTTTATTTATTCAGTAATAAATATTAAAAACTAATATGTCACAAATAGTACAAATTTAAGGCTAAAAACAATAAAAAATAATGCCCATATCAAACAAGGCATATAAATCACCCCATTCCTGAATATAGAAAGTCATCTAAGGTGTATAACCTATAGTATGTAACAGTATTAAAGTGTCTTATATTAGAGATCAAGTGATTAAATAGTATATAGACACATCAAGATAGGCATACAATAATGCCACACCTCTCACAAACAATACATAACCAAGTGTATACAGGAATGGAGGAGATGCACTGCCAAGGAAATGGGATAGCCTTTACGTGCTTTTCGTCAAGCTTTCTCAAGAGGCTTCAGCGTCGAGGCTATGCCTTGTTTGATATGTGCATTATTTTTAATTGTTTTTAGCCTTAAATTTTTACTATTTGTGACATATTAGTTTTTAATATTTATTATTGAATTAATAAAGATTGTCAATATATATTTTCCTATGACTTTTTTGTCATTGTATTCTTTTTTTGGTTAACATCCTTTTAACCCCTGCCCGCATCACTACATACATAGTACCAGTCAAAAGTTTGGACACCCCTTTAGATAGATTTATATTAAAGACATGAAAACTATGAAGGAAAATAAATTATAATTATGTAGTAAACTAAAAAGTGTTAAACCAGGATATATTTTAGATTAAACAAAGTAGCCCCTTTTTGCTTTGACAGTTTTGCACACTCTTGGCATTCTCTCGGTCAGTTACAAGTGGTAGTCACCTGCAATGGTCTTGTCAAAAGCTTGGAATTTCTTGCCTTCCTAATGTGTTTGAGACAATCAGTTGTGTTGTATACAGTATTATGGTCTATTCAATCCACATTATGGCAAGAACTACTCAGCGAAGTGAAGAGTCATGACCGTCCATCATTCCTTTAAGACCTGAAGGTCAGTTGATCCTGAAAATCTCAAGAACTGTGAAGGTTTCTTCAAGTGCAGTCATGAAAATAGTTCATGAGTTTTCAGAAACTGCAAACTAGCAGCACTTCAGATTAGAGCCCACACAAAAGCTTCACAGAGATCAAGTACCAAACACCTCTCAACACCAGCTGTTCAGGGGAGACCTTGAGAATCGGGGCTTTATTGCCGCAAAGAAGCTAATATTGAGGAACAAGAAGAAAAATGCATGAAACAAGGACAGCGAGGAATGGACAGAAGACCAGTGGAAATCTGTAAGAATTTAACATTTTTAGTTCCATCTGTCATGACTTTGTGAGAAGGTGATTGGATGGTTTCTGTATGTGTGGTTCCCACCATGAAGCATGTAGGGGGAGGTGTGGGGACGCTGTGCCGGGACACTGTTGGTTGGATAGTGTTTGTTCAGAATTCAAGGCACACCGATCCAGCGTTCTACAGCAACACGCCATCCCATCTGGTTTGCCTTTAGTAAGGCTATCATCCACCCCCAACATAGAGGCTACGTAGGGGCTGTTTGCTCATGAAGGAGAGCAATAGATGACATGGCCTCCACAATTGCCCATCCTAAACCGAATTGGGATGTATTAGGGTGCTTTCACACGGTGCGTTTTTGAGGAGTTTTTTGTGCAGGAAGGCACAGCAATTAATGCTGTACATTGTTGCACAAAAAACGCATCCAAGAAAACGCATCAAAAACGCACCATGTGAAAGCACCCTTAAACCTCAGAGTGAAGGAGGAGAAACTAACAAGTATTCCGCAACCCTGGGTACCCCTTTAAAAGTTGGCAAACTTATTTCACGTGACTACTTTATGAAATTAAGGAAATGCCATGAGTTTGCACAGCTGTCCTCAAAGCAAGAAGGGGACTTCTTTAAAGAATCCAAAACATTTTCTGGTTTAAGTGGTTTGGTGGAGCAGGTGATCATACATTGGCAGACAGGGTCCTTACAAGTCTCCCATAGATGAGGAACTTACTACATAACCAGCTTCTAATTGCCCTCTTTATGGTGCTATGGGCAACCAGGACACTCCTGTCTATGCAGGGGACAGGGAGGTCTGAGTTGATGCTCAGCTATTCTTTTAACGATATTTTAGAAAATTGATGCACCCCAAATTTTGGGCCTCCACTGTGAATGATGATCTATGTAGCAACTTTATCCTTAAAATGAGTAGCCGTCCTCTTGATGACGTACAAAGACTTATACTTTTGAATATGTGATGTCCTTTTTCTCCTACCTCTCCAGGTTAATTGGGTAAATGACTACCACAAAAAATGCAGAGAAATTGTTGGCGTCGAAGTGGAGAAGCAGGGACGCCAGGACGCCCTCCAGTGGCTGATAAAAGAAACACAACCTATCTGCAAATCCAATTGATATTTTTATACACTATTTTTTAACACTTTCATCGTTTTAGGATTTGATCTGAGCCCAGTACTGGGCGTGTCTTTATTATGGTTCTATAGATCATGTTTAATTGGCTTTTTAAGCTCAGGGGAGCAGGCGGAGGAGTCACTTGTTCAAGAACAAAGAACTTGCAATTGTGCAGTGTAATATTATCGCATGGATAATTAAAAGAAAATTAATTTTTCTTGAATGGAAAAAAAAAAATAAAAATTGTGTGTTTCGTTTAATCTTTTTATGTCCTGAGGGGCTTGTAGATATAATGGTTTCACAGTTTATTTATACAAAGAGTCTACATTAAAAGCGATCCACTGAGGGAATTTACTGTGTATTTTGGTGGCCTGAGTGTCAGAAAGGTAAGCTATGCCTGAAACTATTGGTTTAGGTTGCACTATAATTTTTTACCAAAACTGGGAGTGTTCTGGTAAATCTGGCAAAAGGCTGATAATATTTTACATAAGTGCAACACTGTATGCTCATTTTGGTTTATTAAATTCCCTTTTCTGTCCACATGGATTACAAATAAGATCATTACTGTATACCTAAGTTAAATCCTGCATTATACTCCAGAGCTGAACTGGCTATACTGCTGGTGGAGTCACTGTGTACATACATTATTTATCCTGTTACATTCTGTATTATACTCCAGAGCTTACCTCTCACTATTCTGCTTTTGGGCTCACTCTATGGGTTACATTACTTATCCTGTACTGATCCGGAGTTATATATTTTATTATAGTTCAGAGTTGCTCTCACTTTTCTGCTGTTGGACTCACTGTGTAAAACAAGCAAGGGGTAATGCCAGCTTATCTTACAAGACTGGGTGCAAGGAAAAAGCACTCTGGATAGTGCTGCATATGAATATATAAAAAAATCTGTAATCCAGCACTTAAAAAGTAGATACTTTATTCCATCAGGATATAAAACACTGCAGATATCACATGGTCAAGGCATGGGCACAGGCTGACGTGTTTTTTCAAACGATTTGTTCTTTGTCAGAGCATGAAACGGGGTGTGAACAACATGCATCATAACTAGTTCAACAACCAATAGCATTACAAATAAGGAAATTAGGTCACCTGCATTAAAATATCAAAAACCTCTTGTCCCCAGGCGGAGACATCTATGGAGACAGAGCCCGCGCATTCTCAGCTGATCTAGAAACTTAAACGGAGAGCCTGACCAGAAGCAATACATTACTAATGACTTGGTGCTAAACAAAGCTTTCAAATCTCCAATGCTTACTAATTGCAGGAAATACTATCCTGCACTTTAAAAACAATCATTCCCACCATACCGGGCTCTTACCCATGCTAAATGAAATTGCTCAAATGACCATGAATACAAACAATATTGTGACAATATACAAATTCGTCTGTTACTTTGTTGATATTTAGAAGGGATAGTCGAAAGTGCAAAGATAAGTTTTATTAAAAAAAAAAAAAAAAAAGTTGTTTGAAATGCGTCAGCTTGTGCCCGCATCTTGGTCCTGTCCTATCTGGAGAATTTTATATTCTGATACGGATAAAGACGTGGTCACAGGCTACATTTTTAAGTATATATGGAGTGCTGGATTACAGATTCCTTTTTTTTTTTTTTTTTAAATATATACGCACTGTGTACATACATTACCTATCCTGTTCTGATCCTGAGTTACATCCTGTATTATACTCCAGAGCTGCACTCCCTGTTCTGCTGATGCACTTGCTATATACATACATAACATTTGCTTATTTTGTTTTAATCATAAGGCTCCTTTGACATAGGCTGACAATTTTCAGTGTGAGAATTCAAAAAAAGAAAATTATCAGCAGCACCAAACTGTAAAAAATCTGAGTGCACGCCACAGACCCGGATCTAGGTCTTGAAAAAACCTCAAAAATTGCAGAGGCAGCACTTCAAACAGAAATGTGGTGGTTTATTTACCCAATAACAGCAACATTTCGGCTCTGACCAGAGCCTTTCTCAAGCTGAACACATAGTGCTCAAAATGGTATATATAGTGTTACAAAACAAATAAACATTCATTAATCAATCAGTGTACAGTTAAATTGTCAATAAATCAACATGTGTAAAAATATCAATATAAAATCACCATAAAGTGTACAAGTGTATAATTCCATAAAGATAAATTGTGCCAATAATACAAAGTAAGAAGATCATGTATACAACATGAATATTACAATCATAAAGTGATTACAGTGTAAATAAAGTGTAATTACAAATAAAAATAGCAGCTGCTTACTATCTAGACAAGGCGATCTGGCCGCGCGTTGTCCTAGCGTCTCCAAAGGTGTACTGTATTCTAAATATTTACATGGTGCCTAACGCTCTATTGAATATATAGTTTGATGCTCCGTATAGTTCAGTTACACTTTTTCTATTCTGCGCTGCCCTGGGATTTGGCGCATGCGCATTGATATCTTGGCTGTGTCGGTATGACGCAGTTAGGGTTCTACTGCGTCTGCGTTTCTTGGGTCAGTTGCGCATGCGCAGTACACCTTTGGAGATGCTGGGACAACGCGCGGCCAGATCGCCTTGTCTAGATAGTAAGCAGCTGCTATTTTTATTTGTAATTACACTTTATTTACACTGTAATCACTTTATGATTGTAATCATGTTTTATACATGATCTTCTTACTTTGTATTATTGGCACAATTTATCTTTATGGAATTATACACTTGTACACTTTATGGTTTTATATTGATATTTTTACACATGTTGATTTATTGACAATTTAACTGTACACTGATAGATTAATGAATGCTTATTTGATTGTAACACTATATACCATTTTGAAGCACTATGTGTTCAGCTTGAGAAAGGCTCTGGTCAGAGCCGAAACGTTTGCTGTTATTGGGTAAATAAACCACCACATTTCTGTTTGAAGTGCTGCCTCTTTGCAATTTTTGAAATTTCCATTCTGAGTACCAACTGATTTATTGCAAGGTGATCTGCATTTCTTAAAAGGAGCCTTCACAATTGTTCAGTTGTCGCAAGTCAAATAGCTGCACTAATACTTGTTCATAATATACAGTTGTTTCTGCAGAATTAACCTTGTTTGTTGCCAGCAGTACATTCCTTGGGTACGTCTGTTGTTGACAATGATTTTTTTTAATACTGCATAAAAGATGTGATTAGCTCATGAATGAGTATTTGCTCATTTGTCAGCTGATGGCATGATAATTTGTCCATATAAAAGGCCCTTAAAGGGGGTTTGCCACGATGTAATGTTGACGTGGGATCCTCCAAAATGGGTATTTAATCACTTTTCTAAATATATGTGATTACAAAAAGTGAAGCCTGTAAGAGCTACACCATTGCTCAGTCCCCCTTAGTTTCCTGAAAGTTTACATTAGACACGACCAGGACACTTGACAGAAGCTGATCTGGCCGTGCTTGCGTGTTTGCACTTCTTATCTGATGACAGGAAACATGAAGGACCTTGCAAGGGGCTGGGGAGAAAGTGCAGTGTATGAGTCTGTCTTTTGTATAGAGAATCCACTGGTTGTAATGTTATTATTTGTGTAAACTTTAGAGACGTTCCCTGCTTCCTCGCACTCTGCTCACCCCCCCTCCTTCTCCCCTGTGATTCAGCATGCTTTGTTTATATTCTCTCCTGAGCAGAAAGAGGTAAGTAACTTGCTTCTTGACAAAACCCCTTTAAACGACAGCTTATGTTATGCTGGAGTGCTGCAATCACAATTCTGTAAATTGCTTAGAATTTTCTGCTTCTTCCGTGTCTGCCCAGAACCTGGATTAGTGACTTCCATTGTGTGAAGTGTCACTTTAAACCGGACCATACAGTCATCCAATGGACAGAACTAGCACACTTCTCCTATGTTTACTGAGGTGTGAGCCAGCAAGCTTGTAGACCGACACTATCTGTTTCCAATAACAGCCAGCAAAGTTGTGACTGCAATGCTATGTACTATGATGATGATATAGTATTGACTTGTTTGGGTATGTTCACTTATAAGCCATCCTGCCCTGATATAGAATGAGATTTTTTTTGTTTAATCATATTCAATTTTATTATGTATGATGAGAATTGATATTCTTTACTGTCCCTCTAACTATGAAAGCTTTTTAACCAGTATTATTGAAATCCCAGTTATTAGTCAAACTCTAGCTCCTTGCATGTACAGTACTATTATCTGCTTGCAGTACCCTATCGATATGGATACATAGGTGCAGCGTTCAGACATGGAACACACAAGGGTTAAGAATGATCCCTGTGGATTTGATGTTGTCTGTTACTTTCTGGTTGATGGTTAGTTGCTTGGTTGTGGCCTCCTCTTCGGTTTCGTCCTCTGCAGCCATGGTGGAGTTGTCATAGATGAAATAAACCTGGGAGTGAAATCTGGAGCTGTCCCGCTTTCTGATCAGCACTAAGGACCGATGAATACTCAGCACCCTCTTCACTCCACTGATGCTGATAGGGTTTCTGTTGTCATTGTACTTCACGGCATCCTCATATTCGCGTGCTCTCCTGTATCGCCTGCACAGAGCAGAGACATCCTGTGACCCTTCAATCAACATCAATGACCCTGACTTTTGGAGGTAAAAGAACAATGACACACTGACACTTGGAGCACAGCACAATGTCATACTGACCCTTAGGATACAGGACTGTGACACACTGGTCTATGGTGCTAAAGAACAATGACAAACTGACCCCTAAGGGCAAAGAACAATGGCACACTAACACAGGGCTCAGTGACATCTGGGTTACAAGCCAAGGAATGACATTTGGGATGATGGGGCACTGACATTTGGGGTATGGGACAATGTTTGACGCAGAGTACTGAACAATGACTCACTGATACTTGGTTCCAAGAAATATATCCCACCAGTGCTTGGGGCAAAAAAGTGATATTTTGGGTACAGGATAATAACCATTTACACCAGGGTTGTCAGCTTTTCCACTGAAAAAGATCTGCCATGTTTTCCAAGGCAAAAAGGGGTAGGTATGGTTTCATGGTGTGACTTACAATTTTGAGATGGGAATTATTTATTGTCAATTTTAAATCTGTTAATATATAAATTCAAAGACATGCAAAGAAGTTCAAGGCTAAATGTAGTTTTTGCCAAGTCTAAATAGTGTATCAAATGTTTTGATTGGTGGGATTCTGGGTGGTAGGACCCTGAACATTTGCCAATAGGAAGAGGCAAGTGTGTTCAGCTGTGCTGTTCCTCTTTATTTCTGATTTCCTATGCTTGGCCTTTTGGAGACCCAGATCACCACTGAACGAAAGGTTACTAACATGACAGCTTTTAACAACCCTGAAGAAGCCCTTGTGCAGTGTACCATCCTACCAAAGACATCACACAGCCATTACAATGCAAATTATAACTTGGGAGAAAAGGACCTAATTTTTTGTTGCTTTGGTGTTCACATATAACTGCCAATTACTTCAGGGGTTTATTTTAATATAAACAAAAATAGCTTTTCTAGGGCCCCCTGTACCTTTTGGAATATGCATTCACACACTTAGGGCCACATGTATGAAATGGTTTTGGTCTAAAACTCACTTTTTTCCCCTTTGGTTTCTCTGGGGAAAAAAGTGAGTTTTAGACCAAAGCTGTTTCATACATGTGGCCCGTAGTAACTTGTAGATCAATTATTTTTGTCCTCCACTCTGGTGTTGTGATGCCTGCAGTCATTTTCTGAGCTAGTGGTCATGCTGAGGAGGATGCCTAACTACCATGTTGATTAGTACTGTGCATGCAGTTTACTAGCCAAAAAGTCTTTAGACAAGCAATTGATTCTACAAAGTGAAAGAAATAAATAAAACAAGTAGTTTCTTTACCTGAAAAGGGATAGAGGTTTACACACCCTTACAACTGAATAAAACTGACCATACACAGAATATTACTAAAAAGACCAAGATAATATGGCTTCTCTATGACCACTGTCCTTGCCACTTAGTAGTGATTAAATATTTAACCCATACAGTTACAGAAAAAAAACTGTATAAAGACCTACTTAGCTGCCCTACAGTGACCATAATGGGGCAGATACGAGTTCTACGTACAGTGCAGTTAAATCCAGTAACTCACAGGTGCTTGCTCCCATCCATTTTTCAGCATCCACTTTTCTTTTCCCCATCCTCTATAGACTCCACATCCTGTTACTGCCCTCAGTTGTGGGCTTGATATTGACCCATTTGCATTGGTCGCTTTTACCTGCTGAAATAATAGTCTTAAAACTATTGCTACCCACCAAAGTACCAGATAATGCCCATGTTGTTGTATGGACATTAGTTGTTCTCTAGATGGTAATAGTGTACCACACAATAACAGCAATCTTCTTAGTGCCTCTAAACAGCAAAATATTCTTGTTTAGGCCCCTCCTAGTAATAGCATTTCTTGTTCTGATGTCCTGCAGCCATGTATGGAGCATCCTGCACGTGGCCTACAAAAAGAATGGCAGAGCCATGGCTCTTCTTTCACATCGGTTTCAGCTGGTTCTTAGTTCTTAGGACATAGATAAAGTCAAAGCAGTGCTTTTCTGAGGCATCATCCAAAAAATCTAAAGCATTGGGCCAAAAGTTTGGTGCACCGGAATGGGGGTTGTCCAGTTTGACCCTCAACACAAGAGTACATGTGAGTCTTTATACTTAAGCTTCTTTTACCTCACATACAGGAGATTGACTGTCCTGTACATCTTTTTAGATCAAGAAGAGAATTGGATTTTGGCTCAATGGTGATGAGACATGTCTGCACTCAACCTTGTGCACTGCTACACTGCTAAAACCTGTTTTACACATAAAAGACGCTTTTATGGCAGTTTCACGCAAGTGTAATATGGTCACATGCAGTGTCGGGCTGGAGTGCTTAGGGCCCACAGGCGCAGGTGACTCTAGGGGTCATTGATCCATTTATGGGCCCAACAGTGGAGTTTATTTTAGTGGCTCACCCTACAGCTACTGTAAATGACTGTACCTGCCTCCTATGCTCTGCCTCTTGCTTTTTGCCTCTCTTTCTCTGCTTTTTTGCCTCTTCTGAGGATGTATATACAGTAAAAAGCAAAAAAAAAAAAAAATTCAAGCTCTACAAAGCTCAGGGGCACACTGAGGGTTTCCCCTATTTCCCTGTGGGCCAGTCCGAGCCTGGTCACATGTTTGCATTTACATTACAGCCTCAAGCACCCAACAGTGGGTCCATTTATCTGAACTATTCTTTATGATGCTGTTAGTTCCGGTCATTTAACCTGTGGTGAGGCAGGGACTAGCAGAACTAATACGACCAAAATGCATCCGCTTTCAACTTGGGTGAAACTAGCTTTAGCGTCCAAAAATGTTTTGAGCCACCTTTAAATTTTAAGAGCCTTGAAAAAGTGAAAAATTGTTTTATGTGAAACACTGAGATGACGTTCATGGTCCAGCTGCTCATTGCACTGCATGTATGGGAGAATGTAATAACCCAGCTTAAAGAATGATTAGGATAAAAGCAGGTTCTGGATGACCACAATCACAAACATGCGGCATTATAAGGGCTAACAAGCAGTGATCTAGTTACTGAGCTCCATGCAGTGCTGGCTGTGGATGAGAAACCTGATCCTGCAGCGATCAGAGAGCTCCAAGTTCACAGTCATTAGATCTCTTCTTGTTAGTTTTTTGTTTAGCATAACCCACTTACAATAAAAAACACTTCTACTCACCTTGGATCCAGTGCTGTTCCGTCCACCCTTTCCGTCAGTCTTCTGTTTACTTCTTACTTCTTCCAGATGGGGACGTCGCCACTGCAGCTGTCACATGACAATTGCAACGGTGTCGTCCCCGTTCAGAAGAAGAAAGAAGTATACAGAAGACCGGCAGAATGGGAGGACAGTGCAGCACTCGATCTGAGGAGCGGGGAGTATACATTTGTTTTGTTTTTTTTAAATTAGCATTATGATAAAAATAAAATAAAAAAAATGGCATGGACAACTCCTTTTAATGCCCACCCCGAAAAAGATGCTGCTGCCCCCTAAGTCGTTGCTTGCCTACAAACAAGCCATACTGCCCAGCTACCCACTTTTAAGGACAGCATGCCCATCTGCACTTAGTTGCCTCCAGGTCAATAAACATCTTGACCAACCTCATGACTATCTTGCCCATTCAAATGGAGACCTGCCACTTAGCTTGTGTTCCACACTAATGAGCCACCCTGCCTTTAGGCTAGTACTATACCTGTCATTGTCCATAAACCATTGAGCATAAGTTTTGTGAATTAAAGGGAAGGAGGATGGGAACTTTCTCTCAGGTAAGACTAATCTGCACAGTGCACTATTCCTCAACTTACTTCCCATGGCTCTGTCCTAAAACATATGCTGCAGTACACTATCCCAGGGAATCATAGCCCGTTTGATGCTCTTTAAATTTTGCAAATCTCGTTTGCAGCTCAGTGCCTTCCAATAGGGCTGATAAAGCAAGCTGAGCATGTGATAGCTTTATACTATCTACAATTAATATTCCAGTTAAGAAATTGTTACAGGCAATGGCTTTCAGGGGTTACAATTGGCTCAGTGGCAACCCAATTTGGCAATAAATCACTAGAACTAGGCAATGGTACATAGCACATGACAATAGTAGTGACACAATCACACTTGGGGTATAGGATGATGACGCTTTTGAGTTTGAGAAGGTTTTAAAAGATTTTGTAAAAATATAGTACCAAGAGAGACGGTCTCCTTTGGACTTAATTGATCTATTTTACTGCACTATATGCTTTATATACTGACCAAGTAGACCATGCTTTTGTTTCTGGCAATTAGAGGTTATACCACAGTGAAATAGCCCAAACATAGTTCAAAAGAGACTATGTTTGATCTACAGAACCCTATATCTCCACCATGGTATATGTTGGAATAGTATAGGGTTTAATGGAAGGATACCTGATGGTCTAGGGCAATGAGGAGGTTAATGTATGGATCCGTGTGGAGAGCAGCAGTTTGGTTAATATTACATGCCTGGCATTTAGTGGTTACTAACCTATCCAGGATCCAGCATTGCTCTAGCTGTCACTTCCCGTTTCCTCTCACCACTGATCACAGAGATGAGAGATGACTATACAGCTGTAACTATATAGCTACATAGTGCTCTTTATGATTGTGCAGTGGAATTAAACATCATCCTGCCCAATCAATAGCAGAGGATACGAGAAACTGATTGGCCTACTATCTATGGGCAGTCACATCTGCATTCCTGTCATTGTTGCAGCACCGATATTGCTGACAGTGAACTCATACACATTTTATATGTTGGCTGGCTGCCAGCACTATGGGGGTAACCTATTGCATTGTATATCTCTACAGTGGTATTGGTTGCTGCATTTTTGCTTAGAAGTATAGGAGTCCTTATGACCTATACGTGAACTAGCTTTCTAGATACAAATACTGTCTGGGCTGGTGATTCACAGGCCAGATGGCAACCCCCGGTGCAGGACAGAAGGGTACGGCCATACGGCAAGTGTAAAATGCTGGTTGGATTCTGTTTAAGAATCCGGACGCCATTTTATCATCTTGGTGGTTTTGGGGACGGTTCTGTCTACGGTTTGTGGATTCGCCCGTCCCCCTTAACCATTGAATAGCAAACCTTCTGCCCAAAAACCGGTGGAAGATTGTGCATCTACCGAGCTTTTTGGAACGCCAGCGGTGTGAAAACCGTGCAGTGTAGACTACTGGGTAGATTTTCTATTGATGTCTACAGGGATGGTTGACAGTCGGTTTTCAAATACAAAAACCATCTGAAAAAACTGGCTGAAAACCAGGGGCGTAGCCACAGGGGGTGCAGAAGTAGCAGTCGCCACCGGGCCCTGCAGCCTGAGGGGGCCCCAAAAGCCCTTCTGCTTCATAGGAAGATACCATCATTGTAAGTGGCACATGGTAGATGGGGGGCCCATTTAACTTTTTGCACTATGGCCCCGGAGCTTCAAGTTACGCCTCTGCTGAAAACTCTTGCCGTGTGGACGTACCCTAAAACACTGACACTTGTGGTACACAACAAGGACACTCCCAAAAACAGAACTGTAAACAAGTAATTTCATGGAACTTATTTGGACTTGATGGTGTGCAAAGAGTTATCGGTCAGCATTTAAGGAATGGCAGGATAAAGTGTCATGAAGTGTAGTAAGTAATCAGAGGCTTTTCTTCTGTAGCAGCAGGCGGGGAGGGAGATCTCCGCTAAAGGGCTTATATGAGTAATTGGAATTTCAGCCTCTAATTTGCTGTCTCACAACGAGAAGTATGAAGGAGAGATGGCTCCTTAAAGTGCTTTGGATCAGGGCTTTTTGACAACAAGATGTATTGTATTAGTTACTTGGATACATGCCCGGGTGTCATACAGAGAGCAGCGCTGCATCTGTTGTCAGGCGACAGGCCATAACTTGCATGATCTGGCAGCTCTGTCATTGGTTTGTAGGCTATCAGATTAAGAAAACTTTATCAGGCAGGATAATAGGGAGAGACTGGCGATGAAGTTCTTCAAAGTGTCATATCTGGGGCCCTACATAACAGTCTAAAAAGTGTGTGGTTACAGAGCAATATTATAGTATTTATATTCTTGTACATAGGGGGCAGTATTATAATAGTTATATTCCTGTACATAGGAGACAGTATTATAGTAGTTATATTCTTGTTCATAGGGGATAGTATTATAATAGTTATATTCCTGTACATAGGAGACAGTATTATATAGTTATATTCTTGTACATAGGAGGCAGTATTATAGTAGTTATATTCTTGTACATAGGAGGCAGTATTATAGTAGTTATATTCTTGTACATAGGAGACAGTATTATAGTAGTTATATTCTTGTACATATAGGAGGCAGTATTATAGTAGTTATATTCTTGTACATATAGGAGGCAGTATTGTAAATTTCACAATCTTTCATATGGTGATAGTATTATAGCTATGATAGTTTTGCACATATTGGGCAGTATTACAAGTTCTATTATTCCCTGTTACCAACCATTTCAGGCTGGCAAAATGCTAACTGCAGTGATTTTCAGTGGATGTGTCATGCATTCTAGGTGGCAAACATCATTAGCCTAGGGGGCACTAAGGTCACTCATTGTACTGCTCATTGATGTGGTCTTTATATCTGTCAAGTTTCACTTACCTTTGACGTTTGTGACAGGAGATGCTGCAGATGGTGACTGACACGATCAGGAGAAGCAGGGAGACTGAAACTGCTGTGACATTGAGGATCTTGAACACTAAAAGAAGACAAAATGTTTTACCTGACAGCTGGTGCCGAAGAAAGCATGCATCTCCAAATATTAAGAACTCTGTACATTGCTGAGGATTTGTATTATTAACGATTGTCTCACATATAACATTGAATGTGGAAGGCAGTAGCAATCCATACATAGATTATGACATTGAAGGTTGTTCCCTGCTTAGCAACAGAGTGAAGAGCAAATCCCTGATGCAGCAAAAAGTCACTAAAATTGTGCAATATACTTCTAATATAAGTGTGATATAACTATACAGTTTTTAACTATACAATAGGAGGTCTTTTTCACCTAAATGATTAGCTTTAAACATGTAGGTAAAGGTAAATACTATTATCAATTACATTGATGTTCTGATTTTGCTTTGTTTTTTAGATAAAGGCGATCTCCAGCTTGTAAACACAAATTTTTTTGTAGGTTACCAACCATCTTTCTCTGGTCTCATTGTTCTAGTTTCTATCTCTGATATCCTTCCCTGCTGAGTTTTATCTCCAGCAAAGGAGCTTGTTTATCTATGTTACTGATAAGTTTTAACCCTTTAGTTATGCAGCCTTGTGCACTACAGTTTACAAACCTCCTGCACTCATGTCACTGTAACCTGTTCAGCTAGGAATAGCAGAGCTAATTTGCCAATCACTGCTCTAGACCCACCCACAGACTAACACGAAGTAGGAGCCTAAAACTGGTTGTGGCTCTGTAAAACATAATGGTGAAAACACCCATTTAAATGATTGCTGAACCTACTGGTTTTGTGTATGGGGTGGTCTCCTGATATTAGGGGGTCTTACGATATCTGGGATGAGACAGACCAGGTAGTTGGGTTTTAATCCTTTTTTTCTCGGGTGACAAGCTGCCTCGCTCTCTTCTTCCCAGTCAGAACATATGCATGTTCAACCAAGCAGTGCATACATGTGTACCTGGGGACAAGAGGGGCGAGCCAGGAGAGAACTGTTGACTGAACAAGCTTGTTCAGCTGACAGCTATCAAATGTAAATGCTTAGCTTGCAATCCTATGTAACATCACAGATAACACATAGGGATCAATCTCAGTACAGATAAGGCTAGGTTCACATGCATATGTTATAACATATATGCTAAGCATATCTTATTCACGCACCGTTTTGAGCATGTGTGTGACTTCCATTTTTTTTTTTTAAACTAGCTTCACTATTGGCTGTCATCCAATTTTTCTGCAATTTTTATTGGGTAAGTTTGTTTATATTTTTATGATGGATGCAGATATATACATTTACAAACCTGAACACATACACTAGTATAAGTTTTTCACTGGCATACACTTATATATGTTGCACTGGTTGCAATCAGGGGTGGCAATAGCGCAGTACAAGCAGTACTCCTTTTAGGGGCCCTAATCAAAAAGGGGCCCACTGACAGCGTTGGACTGGCCCACTGGAGGATCGATGAATCCTCCGGAGGGCCTCTGGTCCAACAGAGTGGGGCCCGTGGCTTAGCAGAGCAGAGCACCGCCGACGCTCTGCTCCGCTATTCCGCCTAGTAGGTCTAAGACCATAGGCCTCAGACCTACGAGGAGTCGGGCCCACGTCACCACGCAGGCGGCACGCTATGACATCATAGCGCGCTGCCTGTGCCGGGCTTCAGTAGGAGAAGCCCGGCAGTGAAGCCAGACCTGAAAATAAAATTTTTTTTTTTTTCAAAATGGGACCCTAGGTGTGATGAATACCAATGCTTGGCATCCATCAGAGGCATCTGTTTAATGTATAAGACCTTGGCCACATGTATGAAAACTGTCTAAGTCTAAAACTCTCTTTGTTGCCCATTTGAACCAATCAGAGCTCATAGCAACCAATCAGAGCACTATATGAAATGAAATGGGCGCTCTGATTGGTTGCTATGGACAACAAAGTGAGTTTTAGACCTAGACAGTTTTCATACGTGCGGCCCCTGGTGTATACGTTAAAAGGAAGCCAAATACGTACCTAGCCTAATGCAGCAGGTGTTTTCTGCAGTCCTATGTAGCACCACTGACAAATCTGTCACTCCGGATAATATAGAAAGCTGACACATTCTCTTCTGAAATCCTTAAGTCCGTTGACAGCTGAAAATTTGTGCAATACAAAAGAACAGATAATCTTCTTTGAAATAAACACGGAGGTTACACAAATCTCTTTTATCCTGAACTGCCGGCTGATGGTTCTTACCTACACTGATACATTGAAACAAAATGCAGCTGTGTGAGCAAGAACTGAATACAAGCAATTATTTTTCCCATTTACTAACAGCAAGCAGAGATCTTGAAGAAAAGCACAATTAAAAGACAGCAGGGCACATCTAACTCTTAGAAAGTATAAGTTGTCTTACTTTATGCCACTAACTTTGCCAAAATTTTGTGTAAATGCCTTAAAAGGGTTATCCGGGAGTTTAAAAGATTTCAGAGAACGCTATAAACAGCATTTTATTGAGAATTAAAGATATTCCACTACCTTCATGTGTTTCTTTTCTTCTCTTTTGCATCCTTCATCTATCATAAGATTAGTGAAACTTCCTGATGGAAGGATCAGTAGTTCTTCTGCAACTATTTCCTACAAGTCCCAGAATCCATTGCAGTTACAATATAGGACATCTCTGCACCCACCCCCTCATCCTTCTAGCACTATTCATTATCATTCTCAGACATATACACCTCATGCCCCTGCATCCTGTTCCAGTTCACTTTCTGGTTGCCTGCAGCAGGTTGTGTATAGATCAGTCACCAATCAGTAACATGGTAAAAAGATATTCTTTCCTCATCCTATAATATATGTAATACATGTAAAATGTATATAATTTGGCATATATAGTGCTGTACATCCTGCACAACAGGTACACAGCTATCCCTTCATTGTAACTCAGATTGCTGTGGGGAATGTGGCATTGCCCAGCTTTCCTGTACACTGGATAGCCTATCTAGCATCCAAGCAAGGTGGGTGCCTGCTGTAGCGGATCATCCCTGCACATAGTAATGTCAGGGCAGTGTCTCATTATGCTGTACTCTGGCACTACTACTATTTAAAGAGCAGTAGGCAGACTTTGTTCTGACTGCTGCTGGATAATCTCAGAGGTCCTAATGCACATTCAGCCAATCAAAGAATGCAAGTCTTCTGACCAGATGAAATGGTCTATTTAGCAAATTTATCAAAAAGACATTTCCTCCTATCAGTACAAAATAATGAAGACACCTAGACTCGAGAAGCTAGTAGTGAAGAGTCACCATGTACACATAGTTATCACTGTATGTGTATAACACCCTCCCCCTCCAGCTCTGTACTGATCATTCACTAGAGGCAGCCAGATCTTTATCTGCTCAGGTCACACCCACTACAGGGGAGTGTTTCTGAGCTGAGCCTGGCTACAAACAACATGCACTGAGTGATGACAAAAAGTCCATTCAGGCCATGTGATCGATGGATGTCACATGGTTTGCAGGAAGTAGGGGAGTAAAGGGCTCTCTCCCTGCTTTTTCAAAGCAGAACAGGTAAATATTTTTTAATAAGTATCAATTACAAAGTTCAATATAATTAAGCTGTGACCTCTATAACAAATAAAAAGGGAATGGAGGGAATATCCTTTAAATGGGAATCTATCAACCCCTTATTGCTCCCCTCTCTGAGGACAGCCTAAGCTGGTGACAGTCACTCACATTTCAGTGTTGTGTAAAATTCCATCCAGATATCTGGTACTATAATTGGTGTAGGGTCCCACTTAAAGGAATCTGGTCAGAAAATGGGTGGAAATTTACTATTGGTGTCAATGAGGATGGCTAAAAACCCTGTGTAAAATGTGCTCAAAACATTTGCATTTGGTTTTTAATGCGTTTAAAACCACATAGAAATGAATGAGACTCATTTTTGCTTCTATTCTAAACCACAAGTATAAAAAATTACCACCTGCAATTCCATGTGAAATAATTGCTGAAAATCACATAATTCAATGTGGTTTTCAACACTAGAATTTGACAAGAAAATTATACTGATCGTGTGGATGTACCCTTATTTTTCTGCGCTGATTGTAAACCAAAAGAGGAATTGGTCCAAAATAAAGAAGAGGTACAATATTTTTTATGACACTTTTTCTGACTGTAGGTTTCATTCCCAGTTTACAATCAGCACTGCAAACTAAGGCCATGTTCACACGGCTTATTTGTCCGCCGATTGGCGCCGTACTCTGCGCCGGATTTGCGCCGCAGTACGGCACCAATCCGTCCCTGTCATTACGGTAATCCACTGCTCTCATAGAGAACAGTGGATTCCGTCGCTCCTCCCCGCTCGGCGAATCCGCTGCTGGGGGAGAAAGTGACATGCACATTATTTACGGCGCGTATGCTCCGTAGATAATGACAGTCTATGGGGCCGGGGAGCGGCGCCCCCGCCGCGCTCCGGCCCCGCCCCTTATTCACGCCGGATTTGCGAGCGCAATCCGGCTCACAAATCCGCTGTGAATAAGCTGTGTGAACACGGCCTAAGAGTGACATGTCCCAATACGAATGCTCCATTGTTTTGTTGTATTTGCGGCAAAAAAAACTGTTGACTCCCTATTCTCTATATAAATGAACTGTAATATACCAAAACTATATACATTATATGCCAGGCACGACACATTTGAATGCGCCTAAAGTAGTAAATAAGCTAGCAATGATATGCTATGCACCTAAATTATGCAATGCGCCTAGATAGGCGCATCAATTTTACAATGCAAGGTATACCACACGCCAGATTTTTTTAAAAGGTTCATTCAGGCGCACTATACACTCATTTAATGCGACTTAAACCTGGCATGGCGGTGCCTCTTTGCCACATGTGGCCCTAAATGTTAACATAAGCTGTGTGAACATACCCTCCTGCAGATTTGATGCAGTTTTTATATTGGATTCATTGTGGGCCTTAACGCAGCTTTTTCTACATTGATTCCAATAAGAGGAGGCAAAATCTGCAGCTATACTTTTCCTGAGGATTTTGCCTGGCCTGCGATAGATCAGCAGGTTATCTGTTACAAATCCACAGCAAGTCCAAATGACCGTTTACTATACAACACCTTGTGGATTAGCCCACTTTACTTACTGGCCTCCTGGCTTCTGACATGTTTTTGGAAAAAATATGTGCTGCAGTTTGCAGTGTGAACTACGGTGTGTATGCCCATTGAAAAGTGTAATTATTAGCATGAAAATTACACAATGTGAACGAACCCTACAAATATTAGCAGTCACCTCGAATTCCTCTGGCCTGCAGTCTTATATTGTTATAGCTCTACAGAACGTCTCATTGACATCAAAGATGTTACATTAGAAAAATCCACTTTAGACTCCGATTCTATTTTAAGCCTTTTTTTATATTTTAAGGAAGAATTGTAGATTATCACCCCCCGAACTCCCACCCTCCTTTCACTCACTGCCCCCCTCCTAGTGCCTTTGTGAGTGACTGGGCTTGGCACCAGTCAATTTGTTTTTTCTCTCAGCCAATGAGGACATTAAAGTGGCAGCAGCACGTTTCTTTAACCCCTCTGCTGCAACATCATCCCGTCTGGAGAGCTCTAAACACTTTTCATCTGACAAACCAAACACAATAACAGATAGGTAGAAGAAATCAATTACCGGAAAACTTGTTGTCAAGTTGGAAACCTTTTGAAAAACTTATTAAAACAGGTTTTGTTTTTTTTTACCTAAAAACTTGCCAGTCCATTCATCCTGTGTCCCCAGGTCCTCTACGTCCGTCCTGTTACCAGAGAGGAGATGCAGGATTTCTGACTGGTTGATACTCATACTACCTCTGATTTGCAAGCCAACCCTTTTGTATGGCCGTTCTGTGGATTTCGAGGGCCAAATCATGTGACTTTCTTGGGCCTAAAAGGAGTTTCTATGACATCAGTGCTTTGTGTTAAAGTCCCTGAGTCCCGTCTACTTTAATTCATTAGCCAAGGACTTCATTAAAGGGGCAGGCTCTTTGCTGTAAAGGAGAAGCAGAGGGAAACAGAGCAGCAGTAATTGCCCAGAAATATTTCACTTGGTTTAAAAGATCCCTTAAACAGAAATAGAATATAAAATAATTATTTTATGAGCACCAGGGATGTACATAAAAGATGTCCTACCTATAAAAAGTGGGGCCTCCTTTGGGTATTGGTTCATGTACCTCCCACCATCACTTGCAAGATAATATTGAGATTGGTGTCCTCATTCATAATGAAAGGAACTGGAACAGGAGTTGTTCCAACCCACTGGATGTCATAACCCCTTAACATTTATAAAACTATCATGAAACAAAAAATAATAGTAGTATGTTAGGCGGCCAATATATTGTTGCTTAAGTCTGTGTCTATGCAAGGAATCCGGTGCTTCGTATCACCTTGCCTTCAACTCCTATAGAGATACATTAAGAAATTACCCAGAGTGGAATGTCAAAATAAGAGTTAATAAAAAATAAATTTTATTACATTATGTGATTATATAGGGATTCTCACAAAAGTGAGTACAACCCTCACATTTTTGTGGATATTGTATTATATCGTTTCATGGGACAACACTGAAGATATGACACCTTGGTACAATGTAAAGTAGTCAGTGTACAGCTTGTATAACAGTGTAAATTTAGTTTGCCCTAAAAAATAACTCAACACACAGCCATCAATGTCTTAACTGTTGTCAGCTAAAGTAAGTACACCCCTGAGTGAAAATGGACAAATTGTGCTCAAAGTGTCAATATTTTGTGTGTCCGCCATTATTTTCCAGCACTGCCTTAACTCTCTTGGGAATGGAGGTCACTAGAGCTTCACAGGTTGCAGCCACTGGAATCCTCTTCCACTACTCCATGACGACATCACATAGCTGGTAGATGTGAGAGACCTTGCGCTCCTTCACCTACAGTTTGAGGATGCTCCACAGATGCTCAATAGGGTTTAGGTCTGGAGACATGCTGAGCCAGTCCAGCACCTTTACCCTCATTTTTCTTAGTAAGGCAGTGGTCATTTGGAGGTTTGTTTTGGGCTGTTACTATGTTGGAATAATGGCCTTGGGGCCCAGTTTCCGTAGGGAGGGATCATGCTCTGCTTCAGTATGTCACAGTATGTTGGCATTCCTGGTTCCCTCAATGAACAGTAGCTCCCTACATCCGGCAGCACTCCTGCAGCCCCAAACCATACACTCCCACCACCATGCTTGACTGTAGGCAAGAGACACTTATCTTTGTACTCCTCACCTGGTTGCACCACACACGCTGGATGCCATCTGAACCAAATAAGTTGATCTTGGTCTCATCAGACCATAGGACATCGTTCCAGTAATCCATGTCCTTAGTCTGCTTGTCTTCAGCAAACTGTTTGCAGGCTTTCTCATGCATCATTTTTAGAAGAGGCTTCCTTCTGGCCATGTAGACCAATTTGATGCAGTGTGTGGCGTATGGTCTGAACATTGACAGGTTGACCCTCAACCCTTTTAACTTCTGCAGCAATGCTGGCAGCATTCACACGTCTATTTTGAAAAGAAAATCTCTGGATATGATGCTGAGCATGTGCACTCAGCTTCTTTCGTCGACCATAGCCAGGCCTATTCTGAGTGGAAAATGTCTTATTAAACCGCTGTATGGTCTTGGACACCCGTGCTGCAGCTCAGTTTCAGGGTTTTGGCAATTTTCTTATATCCTACGCAATCTTTATGTAGAGCAATTATTCTTTTTTCAGATTCTCAGACAGTTCATTGAGGAGCTATGTTGAACTTTCAGTGACCAGTATGAGAGAGTATAAGAGCAACAACACTAAATTTAACACATTTGTTCCCCATTCACAACTGAGACCTTGTAACACTGAGTCACATGACACTGGGGAGGGAAAATAGAAAATTGGGCACAATTTGTCCATTTTCACTTAGAGGTGTACTCACTTTGTTGCCAGCGGTTTAGACATTGATGGATGTGTGTTCAGGTATTTTGAGGGTACACCTAAGTTATACAAGCTGTGCACTGACTATTTTACATTGTATCAAAGTGTCATATCTTCAGTGTTGTCCCATGAAAAGATGTAATACAATATTTCCAAAAATGTGAGGGGTGTATATACATTTATGTGCAAAATAATAGAAGTATATTTCAAACAAATAAGAAAAAGCTTAATGTGTGTGTGAATTTACATCATACAAATCGAATATTTACAATATAAACAGAAATTTGTTACAAGGTTTAGCTTTTCTGTATATCACTGAACTACTATTTAGTTGTGTAACCTTTTACTTGAAGAACTGCTTTACATCTTTGTGGCATGGAGTCAACTGACGTCTGACACCTGAAAACAGTCTTCCTGCCGGAGCAGACTGGACCGCATTCAACAGTTCATTTGCATCTTTAAATTTTGCATAAAAAAAATGCATGTTTGATGTCACTCCACAAATTCTCAATCGGTTTGAAGTCTAGGGTGTGGGCTGGCCACTTCATAACATCAATCTTTTTGGTATGGAACTAGAATTTTGCCCGCTTGCTGGTGTGTTTGGGGTCATTGCCTTGTTCAAACACTCATTTCTTACATTATTTTTGTTTGTTCAAACTAGTCCATGGTGCCTAGTATGCGATAAATAGTTCCAACTTGGAGATTGTGGAAAACATCCCCAAACCATTATGCCTGCACCACCATGTTTTACAGTCTTCACAGTGTCCTCTGGCTTGAATTCAATGTTTATGGGTCATCTGACAAACTGCAGCTTTTAGGACCAAGAAGAACAGTTATTTTGCTATAGTCTATCGTTGTGTCACTTATCTATAGTCAAGGTGTTCTTTGGCAAACTGTAACCTTTTCAAGACATGTATTTTTGGCTTCATGTAGGTGCCTTCTGATTGTTGCAGTACTCACCTGTAACTGAAAATTGAACTGTTTGACCATTACGACCATTGTTCTGTTTGGTGGAAAAAAGGAGAAGCTTGGAAGCCTAAGAACACTATCCCAACTATGAAACACGGGGGTGGCAGCATCATGTTGTGGGTTTATTTTGCTGCAGGAGGAACTTGTGCACTTCACAAAATAGATGACATCATAAGGAAAGAAGGTTATGTGGCAATACTGAAGCAACATCTCAAGACATCAGCCAGGAAATTAAAGCTTGGCTGGAATTGGGGCTTCCAAATGGACAAAGACCCAACGCATACTGCCAAACTGGTTACAAAATGGCTTAATGATTACTAAGTCAATATTTTGGAGTGGTCATCACAAAGTCCTGATCTCAATCCTTTTGAAAATTTATGAGCAAAGCTGAAAAGGCAGGTGCGAGAAAAGCGACCTACAAACATCGCTCAGTTACCGCAGCCCTCCAGCTGTTAGAAAACTACAACTTCCATCATGCTGATGATGGGAGTTGTAGTTTCCCAACAGCTGGAGGGCTGCAGTTTGAAGACCCCTGGTCAGGAGGATTGGGCCAAAATTCCTACCAACTATTGTGAGAAGCTTGTGGAAGGATATCCAAAACATTTGACCCAAGTCATATAGTTTAAGGGCAATGCTACCAAATACTAATGAAGTGACTTTGCAGAAAATAATAAAAATAAAATTCTCTCTTTCTCATTATTCTGGCATTTGGCAAATATAAATAATTTTGGTTCCTAATTGACCTGAAACGGGTAAGGTTTATACTGATTTCATGTCAGATAGTGAGAAAAATATGAATATGTGTCTTTTTGTATGGTGTATGTAAACAGTTATGTGCAAAATAATAGCAGTCCAACATCAGTAATGTGCTTGATAACTGTTTTTGTCTGAAAATGTAGTACAACATAGTCAGAGATTCATGAGTAGGTGTAGCCAAATAATGGGCAACCAACAGAGTCAACAGTTATGACAAGCACGCTGCTAATTTGGTGTAACTGATTGAAGGGGGTTCAAATAAATAGCGGTGTGAACTTCAATTAGCCATTCATTCTGTGAAGAAACAGGTGTCAATTATGGCCCTTATTGAAAGGAGGGAAGCCAATGTTGTACCTGCTGGTTTTGGCCCATTCTCAGCGAGTACAATGGGTCATTCCAAGCACATTCCAGATGGTGAGAAAGACAAAAACCTGCATATGTGCCTTTTTATAAAGTGTATGTAAACTTCTGGTTTCAACTGTATATACAGTGGGTACTGAAAGTATTCAGACTCCTTTAATTTTTTCACTCTTTGTTTCATTGCAGCCATTTGGTAAGATCCAAAAAGTTCATTTTTTTGCTCATTAATGTACACTCTGTACATTAATGATCTTGAAAGATAAAAACCCAAATGTAGATATTTTTGCAAATTTATTAAACAAGAAAAACTGAAATATCACATGAACCTATGTATTCAGACCCTTTGCTCAGTATTGAGTAGAAGCACATTTGAGCTAGTACGGCCATGAGTCTTGGGAATGATACAACAAGTTTTTCACACTTGGATTTGGGGATCCTCTGCCACTCTTCCTTGCAGATCCTCTCCAGTTCCCTCAGGTTGGATGGTGAACGTTGGTGGCCAGCCATTTTCAAGTCTCTCCAGAGATGCTCAATTGGGTTTAGGTCAGGGCTCTGGCTGGGCCAGACAAGAATGGGCACAGAGTTTTTCTAAAGCCGCTGCTTTGTTATTTTAGCTGTGTGCTTAGAGTCATTGTCTTGTTGGAAGAAGAACCTTAGGCCCAGTCTGAGGTCCAGAGCGTCTGGAAGAGGTTTTTATCCAGGATATCTCTGTACTTGGTCACATTCATCTTTCCTTCAATTGTAACCAGTTGTCCTGTCCCTGCAGCTGTAAAACACCCCTGTAGCATGATGCTGCCACCACCATGCTTCACTGTTGGGATTGTATTGGGCAGGTGATGAGCAGTGCCTGGTTTTCTCCACACACTGCTTAGAATTAACACCAAAAAGTTCAATCTTCGTCTCATCAGACCAGAGAATCTTATTACTCATAGTCTGGGAGTCCTTCATGTATTTTTTTTGCAAACTGTATGTGGCTTTCATATGTCTTCTGTCGGCACACTCTGCCATAAAGCCCTGACTGGTGGAGGCTGCAGTGATAGTTCACTTTATGGAACCTTCTCCCATCTCCCTATTGCATCTCTGGAGCTCAGCCACAGTGATCTTGGGGTTCTTCTTTACCTCTTTCACCAAGGCTCTTCTCCCATGATTACTTAGTTTGGCTGGACGGCCAGATCGAGGATGAGTTGTGGTTGTCCCAAACTTCTTCCATTTAAAGGGGTTGTATCACTACAACGATCGATTATGGGGACAGTAAAAATAAGCACTTTTGTAATTGGGTTGCATTACCTCAGTCACTTGGTTTAGCAGATATGAGCTTTTCTATGCATGTGTTCTATTTCTGCTGCTGCTGGTTGGGACACGCCACCTGACAGGATCCGCCCCTAGACACGCCCCCTGCACTGTGATTGGCTGGTTGACATTTCATTCAGCCTGTTGGGATACGCCCCCAGACAGGAAACGCCCTGGACATGCCCCCTGTGCTGTAATTGGCTGCCTGCACACTCTGTGTTTTCTCCCCTCTGAGCTGTTTAAATCGATAGTAAAACCAAGGGCTGCTGTCTCTATACTCATCTCCCAGCTCTAGGGTGAATGACTGGGCAATTACTGGCTGTTTAAGTCACAGATCCCCACAGATAACAGAGTCTTATACAGGCTCCTACCTGTGAACAGGGAGAGAGAAGGGTATGAGGGCAGTGTGCATTGCTCCATATACCACAGTAAGACAGACTGCTGTCTGGTAACAAAGGGGGAGGGTGGGCAGTGTACATTCCTCACATGTCTCATCAGTTCAGACTCAGGCTCATCAGTGTATAACTGCTTATAGCAGAGCAGGGAGCTTGTGGAGTCAGCAGGGGCGTTGCTAGGGTCCTAAAACATCCAGGGCCCGGGCCCTGTGTGTTATGTATTGCTCAGTATAGCGGGGTTCACACAGTATTTTTCACGCCACATTGTGAGCTTCTGTATGTATTTTTCTGTCACTGATTTTCTGCAAATTTCACATACATCCTGTCCATCATCTCAGCAGTCACTGTACAAGGAAAGTCAGCGCTGACAAAATTGCCTTTTCAAAACCACTCATTTATGTACAATAGTGTAATACCTCTAAATAATACGGTCACCAGATAATACACCGATACATGGAACAGATATACCACACATATCACTGCCATACTGTTATTATAACAATACCATAAATACCAAGAACATCAATACCAATTCTACCACTGCGTAAGGACCAAATAATACTGACAGACCATGAGCACATGCAAGCACCACACAGTGCTACCAGTCGTACACTGGCTCTACAAACATATTAGTTATTATAGTGTAGTTACAGGCAGTGAATCACTGATGACGTCTTTTCTGATCGGAGTGGTCACTTACCCTTGTTTTTTCTTTCGGCCCAGACCGCCATGATGACTTGTCCCGGTCATCACTCGTCTCTGCAGAATTTACCACACACATCTTAGAATCCTCACTTTTCCAGCAGCTCCTCACCCGGTCCCTATTTCTGTATGGTCATAGTTTTTGTAGTGTTTTTATTTAATAAGTATATAGGTCCCCTCCTAAGTAGCTGTTTATAATGCCCCTCCTTAAGTAGCTATATATAATGTCCCTCCGTAGATAGGAAACTATATATAATGCCCCTCAGGTAATTGTATATATTGCCTCTCAGGTAGATGTATATAATGCCTCTTAGGTAGATGTATATAATGCCCCTTAGGTAAATGTATATATTGTCCCTTACGTAGCTGTATATATTGCCCCTTAGGTAGATGTATATATTGCCCCTTAGGTAGATGTATATAATGCCCGTTAGGTAGATGTATATAATGCCCCCTAGGTAGATGTATATAATGCCCCAGTTAGGTAGATGTATATAAGGCCCCTGTTAGGTAGCTGTATATATTGCCCCGTTAGGTAGCTGTATATACTGACCCTGTTAGGTAGCTGTATATATTGCCCCTGTTAGGTAGCTGTATATATTGCCCCTGTTAGTTAGCTGTATATAATGCCCTGTTAGGTAGCTGTATATAATGCCCCTGTTAGGTAGCTGTATATATTGCCCCTGTTAGATAGCTGTATATATTGCCTCTGTTAGGTAGCTGTATACAGTATATTGCCCCTGTTAGGTAGCTGCATATATTGACCCTTAGGTAGCTTTATATACTGCCCCTGTTATGTAGCTGTATATATTGACCCTGTTAGCTGTATATAGTGCCCCTGTTATGTAGCTATATATATATATATTGACCCTGTTAGTTGTATATAGTGCCCCTGTTAGGTAGCTGTATATATTGACCCTGTTAGCTGTATATAGTGTATAGTGTTATGTAGTTGTATATATTGAACCTGTTAGGAAGCTGTATATAGTGCCCCTGTTAGGTAGCTGTATATATCCACAGTTATACTTATCAGCTCTATGGGTCAGATATACACTGCTGACCCATGACTGAGCTGACCAATATAACTGTAGACGGTAAGCTCTGTAGGTCAGGGTGACCCACAGAGCTGACAGTTACTGTGCAGGCAAATTGTATTGTTCCCCCTAAAACATGACAGGATCATTTATACCCAGCTTTGAACCCGCCTTCATATAAATACCTAGTATTGCTGCCGGCTGCTCTGCAAGGGCTCTCAGCGGCTGGAGTAGGCGGAGCGGGCGCCCGGGGTTCACTGACTGGAGAAGGTGGAGCCGGCGCCCTGGGTTCACTGACTGGAGTAGGCGGAGCCGGCGCCCAGGGCTCTCAGTGACTGGAGGAGGCGGAGCCCGAGCCCGGGGCTCACTGACTGGAGGAGGCGGAGCCGGTGCCCGGGGCTCAGTGGCTGGAGGAGACGGAGCCAGCGCCCGGGGCTCAGTGGCTGGAGGAGACGGAGCCAGAACCAGGGACTTACTGCAGCCTTGCTCCTCCCAGCACCAGCACACAGCCGACAGCATAGGAGGTACGCAGCTCTCCTCCTGACCCTGCGCTGTCGCCCGCGCCTCATCTTTGGTTCTCATAGAGAACAACAATGCGGCGCTGCGTTACTGTATGCCGGCTGGGGAATGAAAGATTCGGGGCAGCAGTTTTTTTTTTTATGAGGATAACACTTTAAGTACCGATTTGTTTGTTAAACCCACAGACAGGAATAATCTACTTCACTACAAAAGCTGTCACCCCACACACATCAAGAGACCTTTGCCAAAATCACAATTGATGAGGGTACAATGGATTGTTTCAAATCCTAACTTGAGGACGTTCTGACAGCAGGAGATACGGGATAAATTCCGTAATCGAGGATACCCAGATCACACCTTAAACCCGGACTTAGGTAATGCTAATTCTAGGGAATCTACCCCTACCCGTTTACCATTCATCAATACTTACCATCCCAGACTGACAGAAGTTCACAATATTCTGAAGAAACATTGGCACATACTCAAAGATGCCTATCCCCACATACCAGTCTTTCAACAGCCCCTAATGATCTGTTCCAAAAGAGCCACTAACATCAAAGATACACTGGTCAGGGCCGATATAGGCCCGTTAAGGAGGGAACACACACAGGGGACTTTCTCCTCTCCCAGGTGCGGCACTTTTCCGTGCCTCCATTGCTGTCATTGTTCTAATGTCACAAAGGGTAGTGTCATTAGAACAGGTCAAAAGTTTGAACTTGGCGGTCCATTCACCTGTGATAGTTCCTTCGTTGTGTATGCAATAAAATGTCCATGTGGCTTAATTTATGTGAGAGAGACAGCACAACGCATGAAAGATCGGCTGTCTAGCCATAAATCTACCATCCGTTGTAACAAGACCTGGCTCCCCATTCCTTTTAATTTTCAAGAAGCAGGTCATAACATCGCCCAATTGAAATATCAAATCTTGGAACAAGTTAAACGACCACGTAGAGGAGGGAATCATATACGCAGGCTGAAGGAATGTGAGTCAAAATGGATACATAAATTAGATACTCTACATCCTAAGGGTTTAAATAGAGAATGTGACTTTCTCTTTTCATGATTAACTATCTGTTACTAACTCTATTTCACTTTTTTTCTCATTTACAGCAACGCTAGAGCAGAGAATGAAAACAGGGTGAGACATCACATATCCTTATGTTTCTGCCCTTTCCTCTCGTCCTTTTCCTCCATCTCTCTTTTTTTCTGTTCTTCCCTTTCAGCTTCTTCCCCTCTGTGTTAGCTTCTTTCACCTTTATTTATTTCATGACAGGATCATTTATACCCAGCTTTGAACCCGCCTTCATATAAATACCTAGTATTGCTGCCGGCTGCTCTGCACGGGCTCTCAGTGACTGGAGGAGGCGGAGCCGGTGCCCAGGGTTCATTGTCTGGAGTAGGCGGAGCGGGCGCCCGGGGTTCACTGACTGGAGAAGGTGGAGCCGGCGCCCAGGGCTCTCAGTGACTGGAGGAGGCGGAGCCGGTGCCGGGGGCTCTCAGTGGCTGGAGGAGGCGGAGCCGGTGCCCGGGGTTCACTTACTGGAGGAGGCGGAGCCAGATCCCGGGACTTACTGCAGCCTTGCTCCTCCCAGCACCAGCACACAGCCGACAGCATAGGAGGTACGCAGCTCTCCTCCTGACCCTGCGCTGTCGCCCGCGCCTCATCTTTGGTTCTCACAGAGAACAACAATGCGGCACTGCGTTACTGTATGCCGGCTGGGGAATGAAAGATTCGGGGCAGCAGTTTTTTTTTTCGGGGCACGAGCTCCAGTTAAAAATGCCTAGCGATGCCCCTGGGAGTCAGCCTGCTGCTCTGCAAACACATGAGCAGCATGCAGGAGGCTGTATAGCTGTCCTCTACAGACATCCTTCTGCTTCTACTACCTCATCCAGAATGATGATGTCACAGGTCTTCAGTGAGGGGAGACACGCCTCCTGGCAGGAGAGACACGCCTGCTGAGAGGAGAGACTCGCCCCTGTATTTCTAATTCAATCTCAGAGAATTATCTGAACAGCATGAACAGTTCAAACGATACAAACCCTTTAAGGATTATGGAGGCCACTGTGCTCTTAGGAACCTTGAGTGCTGAAGAAATTCTTTTGTAACCTTTGCCAGATATGAACTTTGCCACAATTCTGTCTCTGAGCTCTTTGGGGAGTTCCTTAGACCTCATGTGCTCTGACATGCACTGTGAGCTGTGAATTCTTTTCTTTTTTTATCAGCAACTGAAGTTTATTGAAGTATTCATAAAACAAGCCATACATTTGTAGCTGGTTTCAAACATTTTGCCGTATTTGGCACTCAAGTATACATAATAAAGTAACATAGAAAGAAAGAAAAAAGAAAAAAGAAAAATGATCACAAAAGAAAAAACACCAGATTACTATGGGCGCATTGTTAACATGGGGAGAAACATGCTACAGGCATATCTGACAAATTAAGGGGTGTATCAATTTTTATGTGATGTGAAAGCATAACAACCAATGCTACGGTCGAATAAGATGTAACGTCTGAGCCAAAGCCTATTCACACATGAGCAACGATCATGAACACCCCGTTTTCCCTCTGACTCCATTAGTCAAGTAGGTCTAGTGCCGAGTATCATTGCTCATGGTAGACAGAGTCCGTCCAGAGGAACCACCGGTCTCTAACTTTGGTTACCTTATGGGGGGGGGACCAATAGACTGGTTTCGGCTCGATATTGATTATTTATTCTAACCAAGACCTCTGAAAGAGAAGGTGTAGAGGAGGATTTCCAGCGGCAGCTATTGTGAAGCGGGTAGCGATCAATACATGTGCTAGAGTCGTGTGGCAGTCCAGTGGAAGTGAATGATAATTTAAGTCTAAGGCCTCGTTCACACGGCTTATTTTGCCGCGGATTGGCGCCGTACTGCACGCCGGATTTGCGCTGCAGTACGGCGCCAATCCGCGGCAGCAATTACGGTAATCCACTGCTCTCATAGAGAACAGTGGAATCCGTCGCTCCTCCCCGCTCGGCGAATCCGCCGCGGGGGGAGAAAGTGACATGCACATTATTACGGCGCGTACGCGCCGTAGATAATGCATTGTCTATGAGGCCGGGAGCGGCGCCCCTGCCGCGCTCCGGCCCGCCCCCGTCCCACCCCTTATTCACGGCGAATTTGTGAGCTCAATACGGCTCACAAATCCGTCGGGAATAAGCCGTGTGAACACGGCCTAATAGCGCCATGGCAGGAGATAGGGTGAATTCTACTTTAAGAATATGTTGCAGTAGTTTTTCCACTTTGCTCCATAAGGGTCGTACTACAGGACAGCTCCACCACATATGTAGCAGGAAACCTATTTGCCCGCATTGCCTCCAACACACATTGGAGTATCCCGGGGTCGAATGAGCGATTCGAGTAGGCGTTAAATACCATCTTAAAGTTATTTTCCTACTTAACTCTAAGTGATTGGCACAACTGGAATGTTTCCTAACAATATTTGTAGCTTGAGACCAGAATTCTGGAGGGAACGTCTGTCCCAAAGAATTCTCCCAGCGGATCTCATAGTCCGGCTTATCCGAGGACCCACCATCCAGAAGGGTTTGATAAGCTGCTGAGAGACCCCCCTTAGTTGAGGAAACGCTCCACAACATCCTATGGAAGGGGGAGGAAAGGGTTTTATTTTCAGGCCATTCTATCGCTTGTATTGCATGCCTTATTTGGAGGTATAGATAGAATTGGCTGCGGGGATTTGGAAAGTGATTACATAGATCCTCAAAGGGGCGGAGGTGAAGGTCATGCATTAGTTCCCCCAGGGTGTGAATTCCCGAGATTATCCAGAGGTGGATTGGTACCTCTGGAGCTAGGCAGTGTAGTATGGAGAGCGGGCATTTGGTTCTGGAAATGTGGACCTTTCGAGTCAGGACTATATACTTTCGCCATGCGTTTGCCGCATGGGCCATGGTAAGTAAGCCCAGTTTAGGTGGATTCCAACCAAGCAGCATTGCAAGCAGATAATCTCTAAAGGTACTTTTTGGAAGGGTGGAATTTTCAAGCGACCGCCAATGTGGAGCTACCAAGGAGCACCAATACATGCAAAGCGGTTCCAACACTGAGGCTACATTATACTGAAAGAGGTTTGGGACAGATAGTCCCCCCTTGTCAGCCCCTCGAAATAAGTGTTGCCTTTGTACCCTAGGTTTCTTTCCGTTCCAAATAAAATGGAGGAGTTGGTTCTGTAGCTTGGTCAGGAGTTCCTTGGGGAACAGAAACGGCAGTGATCTAGATATGTATAGAAATTTGGGCAGCAATAACATCTTGATGACATTGATACGTGCCAGCCAAGAAAGTTGGAATTTGTTCAGTCTAGCAATTTCTTCTGAAAATGTTTTACTTAGTCCTGCTAAATTCTCCTCTATTTTGATTTCTATATCCGGGTATATTTTGACCCCCAAATAGGAAATATATGAGGAGGCCCATACAAAATCTAGCTGGGAAAGCTGCTGCTTTAGGGAGGAAGAACAGTTAAGCGGAAGGAATATAGACTTGGAGATGTTCAACTTATAATAGGAAAGTTGAGCATACCGGTCCAGCAAGGCGAGTAGCGCGGGAACAGAGGTTTCTGGGTTCTGCATTATAACTAGAATGTCATCCGCGTAAAGGTTCACTTTGTGTACCTGTCCATGTATTGTTACACCCACGATATCTACTGATTTCCTTATATGTTCTGCCAGAGGTTCTGCACATAAATCATAAATCAGGGGGGATAGTGGGCAGCCTTGTCTCGTACCATTCAATATGTCGAATTTGTCAGATAGGAAGCCCGACGCGAAAACCCTGGCAGAAGGGGATGTATATAAGGAAGTAATGGCTGAGAGTATCATGCCCTGGAAGCCAAATTTCTGTAGGACACACTTCATGTAAGTCCAGTTTATTCTGTCAAAAGCTTTTTCTCCGTCTAAGGAGAAGAGAGAAAAAGGAATTTTCCGGGAGCGGGCTACTTGTATGACATTTAGAACCCTCCTTATGCCGTCCCTTGTTTGTCTCCCTTTAACGAACCATACTCGGTCTTCATTGATCAGGCAGGGAAGAAATTCATTAAGTCTATTAGCTAAGATCTTAGAGAATATTTTAATGTCAGAATTTAGGAGGGAGATGGGCCTATAATTTGTAACTAAGTCTTCGGGCTTACCTGTTTTGTGTATAGTGGAGATGTGGGCACATAGCATTTCCGCTGGTGGGGCTCCTTTAGCGGATATTGCATTAAATAATCGAGATAAGTGAGGGGAAAGAATATGGGAAAGTAATTTATAGTACTCATTAGTGAAGCCGTCTGGGCCTGGGGATTTATTACATTTTAATTGGGAGATAGTCCGTTGTACTTCCTGGAGTGAAATAGGTTTGTTTAAGATATTTAATTGGTCTTGTGTCAAGGACGGGAGAGCAATTTCATCGAGAAATTTATCTATAGCAGCATGTGAGGCCTGGGGGGTGTTGGTGTCAGATTGCAAGTTATATAAGGAGCCGTAGTATTTCGCAAAGGCATTAGAGATTTGTTGGGGGTCTAGAAGTCGGTCGGAGGGAGAAGAAGTTATGTAAGGGATACGCGTTTTAGCCTGGAGTACTTTAACCCTTCGTGCCAGGATTTTATTGGGTCGGTCACCTTGGAGGTAAAAATTCCACCGAAGTTTGTTCAAATGGAATTCGTACTGTTGTAGTTGTAAGGTCGAGAGCTTAGTTCTAAGCGTCTTTAGTTTTTCTTTAAGGGGCTTCGAGGAGGTAGTTTTAAATTGTGATTCTAGTTTTTGGATCTCGTCTAGAGTATTGTGGAGGAGAGATTCTCTACTACGCTTCTCCCTAGCTGCTATTTTCATGCAGACTCCTCTGAGGTATGCTTTATGAGCACACCACAGTACTTCTTCAGAGGAAGCTGTGGGAGCATTTATTTCAAAGTAATCTGTAAGGGCTGTGATGACCTCCTTAGTAATTCTCTCAGATTTAAGTAAGAAATTATTCAGACGCCAAGGAGAGTGAAAGGACGGGGAATGGCCTGTGTTTAAGGTTAGGTAGATGGGAGCGTGGTCTGACCAGGTCTTAAACCCGATTTCAGAATTAGATACTGACAGTAACGCTGTTCTATTAACCAAAAAGAAATCTATACGAGAGTGCGAGTCCCTCGCTGCCGAGTAGAAGGTAAAATCCTTCTCAGATGGATGGGCATATCTCCACGGATCGTGCAAATTCTCTTCCATGATCAGGTTGTTCAATTCAGGAGCCGATTTAGAACAGTTGCCAGATCTATCGGCCAATCTGTCAATTACTGAATTGAAATCTCCGCAGATTATTAGATTGCCTCTGGCTTCTCTCCTGATCTTAGCAAATATCTTTCTGAGGTAGGTGATTTGATGCTGATTCGGAGCATAGATCCCAACTAGTGTGACGGGAGCAGCGTTTAGAGAGCAACGTAGAATTATAAACCGACCGTTTTCATCAACCACGCAGTCCGATAGTAAAAAGGGCACTGAGTTTTTGATGAAAAGGGAAACCCCAGCCTTTTTTACATTTAAGGAAGCATGGAACGCTCGAGAGAAGTTTCTGTTCTGCAATCTGTAGGTATCTTTCTTGCATAAGTGAGTCTCCTGGACACAAACTATATCTGCATGGGACCGAGAAACCTCCTTCCAAAACAGAGACCTCTTAAATGGAGAATTCAACCCATTAGCATTCACTGACATAATTTTCACCCCCATTGAGCCGTATGAAGTGTACTGTTTAGGGGAAGATGGGTCGCCCTACTCCCTTTCGGCATGCCTGTAAATAAGATTTCGTTAGTAGCAATCTGGCTAGAACAAATTGACCCATAACTATGTGGGTCAGCAGAACCATTCAACATCATAACAGAATTAGAACTAAGCAGAAGGGATTCCTCAAATCGGGAATCTGAAGTGGGGCAAGTCATTGCCTTCAACCTGAGAAGGGAAAAATCACAATAGGTGATAGAGGAGTGTGGTGGCTCCAGTGAGAGCTAGGGAAGTCACTCCAGCGGGGCATAGACATGAAGACCAAAATCACTCTGGGGGTCTAGACCTGGACCTCGTGCATGCTCTCTTATCTGACCATAGGGGGGTGATTAGTTCAGGTCTAGATTGTTTCTTTCTGACCGGGCTGGTTTCCGATGGGGAGAGTAAGTTCCAGCTTCGAAGAATTAGGCAGGCCTCACTTGGAGAATTACAAATGAACTGCGAGCCATCCCTGGTTATAATTAGCTTCACTGGGAAACCCCAACGGTACTGAATTTCTTTCTCACGAAGGATTCTGGTATAGGTTTGAAACTCTCGTCTTCTGAGCATTGTTGCTGCAGATAAATCTGGGAAGATGGAGAGAGTTTGGAAGCGGTCTGGAAGGGAGTCTTTCCTACGTAGGGCTCGGAGGAATTCTTCTTTCGTGCTATAAAAGTGGATTCTGGCGATGGTATCTCTAGGCACTTGTGGGGGTAAATTCTTAGGTTTTGGGAGCCTGTGGATCCTGTCAATGGCTAGGTCAAGCGTGGAGGCATTTGGCAAGACAGAAGCCATTAGATCCATGAGGAAGGCATTAAGTTGGTCCGGAGTGACACTTTCAGGGATTCCTCGAATTCTTACGTTGTTGCGCCTTGACCTATCTTCTAGGTCGAGAACTTTAGATGCTAGGCGTTGTACTTCTTCCTCCAGGTTATTGTTGGCATCTATCAGGCAATTATGAGATTTTGCAAACTCGGCCATCTTGTGCTCTATATGATCTGTACGGGAGGCCAGAGAGTGGAAGTCTTGTCTCAAATCATCCATCATCTGCTTAATATCAGACTGCAGCGAAGATCTGAAGGAGGAAAACAGGTGTTGGAGAGAGGCAACTGTAAGAGGTTGAGAATCCGATACACTTTGATGCTCGAGGTCGACAGACTCTGCTCTGGAGGACGGAGTTGGGGATGAAGGAGGAGGAAATCTTAGTTCACGTTTGGCTTGTGATGAGGAAAAATATTCAGGAAGCTTAGTCGGCTTGTTGCCTTGGTTTTTCTTAGAAGTGCCTCCCATAATGGCAGTGGACAGCGAAGATAGAGGGCCGCTGAGGCAATCGTAGAGGCGGGATCTCAGACGCTGTGGTGGGACAGTTGGTGGGGTGTAGAGGAACGTGACAGACAGCTATCTCATAGGTGAGTACAAATGCTCCTCTTTTTTTTTTTTTTTTGGTTTATTCCCTTCTTTCCTTCTGCCTCCCTACGCACAGGCTTAGCTGCTGGGAGAAAAAGGCTTTCCTTATACTTGTGTGGTAGAGAGAGTATAGATCTCTTCAGACCAGAGCTTGCTAGGTCGCCAGTCCTATGTAAGGGAAGGCAGTCCTTTAAGGGCAGGCACAGGGGTCCAGCAGAGCAGCAGGCAAAATGACCCACAGCTCCCCCTCAGGTACCTTAAACAGGCGATTTGGATTTAAACAGGCGATCTGGATTTCCCTCAGTGGACAGGGAGAATTATATATGATAGGGAGCCTCCAGAGCCTGTTTTGCCTCTTTAGGTATACAGGCAGGGATTACTTCACTCACAGCCAGGGGTTGCAGGGGCACCCAAGATGGCGCTGAAGGCTGCTGGAGTTAAAATGTGGTGGTATGCAGCAGTGCCTCACAGTAATGCGAGGTGGTCGGCCTCAGTCTCCTGACCCGACGGGTGTTTGAATGCCGAGGGGTAAATGGTCCAGGGTTGCTGCCAATCAATAATTTATGCCCGGTGGTAGTCAGGCCAGCGGCTGAGCAGGGACTTTATGAAATGGCGCCACGCGCCCGTACCTGCGCTGTGACCCGTGGGCTGACCCTCGCAGTCCTCCGCCACATTTCCCGGGGCCACAGATGCGAGTGTCTTTGCTTTGCCGGCACCACCGCTGCAGAGATCAGCGAGGTAGCTCTGCGCCGATCACAGCTCCGTCAGGCCTGGCGGGAAGGTGCCGCGGCTTCTGCTGCGCTGCAGCCTCTGCAGGAGTCTCTGCTCCCGCTCGGGGGCCGCGGTTCTGAGGCACGCAGCGGCGCCTGACGGGTCTCAAAATGCTCCTCTCCCTTAGTGGGTGCCGACGAGACGGGTCAGGATAAGGTCAGTGGTCTTCTTGGGCTTATTTGGGCCGCTTTGCTGGAGGTCTGGGTCCGGAGCTCTCACAAGGGACGTCCGCTTACATTCCCGGCTAGGCCACGCCCCTCGTGAGCTGTGAATTCTTATATAGACAGGTGTGTGCCTTTCCTGTTCAAGTCTAATCAGTTTAATTAAACACAGCTGGACTCCAATGAAGGAGTAGAACCATCTCAAGGAGGATCAGAAGGAAATGGACAGGATGTGAGTTTAAATATGAGTTGTCACAGCAAAGGTGTGAATACTTATGACTATGTGATATTTCAGGTTTTCTTGTTTAATAAATTTGCAAAAATATCTACATTTCTGTTTTCTTCTTTCAAGATGGGTTTCAGAGTGTTCATTAATTAGCAAAAAAAATGAACTTTTTTTGGATCTTACCAAATGGCTGCAAAGAAACAAATAGTGAAAAATTTAAAGGAGTTGAATACTTTCCGTCCCACTGTATTATTGTGCAGAGAGATCTTCGGCGGTCGCATGGTGCTGCCACTAGGGGGAGTATAGTAGGTATCGAGCTGCTGATGTGCCACCGAGGACCTGGTCTTGGTGTGGGAAGCCAGCTATGTGGGGTCAGTAGCCATATATTGCTGACACAAGTATCTAGAATGGCTGCTATGCCGTTAGTATGGGCTGGCTTTTCCCGGGACGGTCTTCGCATTGGGTGGGAAGCTATCCTTGCATTTCAGACTAGGTTTTGGGCAGGTCTTTGGAGACCTATTAATGGCCTGCTACTACAGGTGATCGGGGCTGTGGTCTGCTAGCTGGCAGTGCAGCAGAGGAGCTGGAGAGAGGCTTTGGCCCCCGGAGGCTTGAGAGAAGCTGATAGTAAGGACTGATTTTGGAGGGGTGCTGTGCAGTAGGCACAGACCCCTGGTAGTTGAGGGATAAACTCTTATATGTTAAGTTAGTGGCCAGACGGCTGAGGTTTTATTTTGGCTGTTGTTTGTAATCTTGTAATTCCTGTGCCTCTATAAAGCTGGCTGAGGCCAGTTTAAACCAGAAGCCGGGTGTCAGAGTGCCCTGTTTGGAAGCGCCAATATCGTTTACGAGTTCTTAGTGTACATTTGTGATCAAAACTGTATAAGCCAAGGCAACCTCAATACAGATGGGAACCTACTCAATGTTACCACTCTTGGTGCCTGTTCAGACCTCCACATTTCAGGTAGAGAAGATTCCAGCTACAAGCTACTCTGCATTGATTTAAAAACCTCAAATTTTCATGTGTCTAAAGTAGCAGAAATGCTTTTCCAATAATTCCTACGTTCCTTTTGACTGTATTTTAGTGCTATTAGAGTTCTGCTGATATTGGATTGTGTTTGTATTTTACTGCCACACCAGCGTGCACCTATGCTCATATTTTCTAAAAAATCTTTTTGGATGTGCAGACCAAATATTGTTTTTTTAGAAGTTGTCAGACTAACCTGATCTGTTTTTATGAAAAGGTGAGTAGAGGTCTGGACAGTGGAGTGGCTGTGGATATAGTGTTTTTAGACTTTTTAAAGTTGTTTGACACTGTCCCTCATAAGCGTCTATTAGGTAAATTAAAGTATTTAGGATTAGAAATAATAGTGTGTAACTGGGTTAAAAAACTGGCTATCGGATCGTACTCACAGAGTGGTGGGAAAGAGAGTTTAAAAATTTCATATGGAGGAGGTCAGTAAATACAGTGAAGGAAATAATTATTTGATCCTTTGCTGATTGTTTAAGTTTTCCCACTGACAAAGAAATGGACAGTCTATAATTTTAAAGCTAGGTTAATTTTAACATTGAGAGATAAAATAGCCAAAATAAAATTCAGAAAATCACATTGTATAAATTTTATAAATGTATTTGCATTTTGCAGTGAGAATTAAGTATTTGATCCCTCTGACAAACAAGACTTAATACTAAAACCCTTGCTGGAAAGCACAGCAGTCAGACATTTTTTGTAGTTGATGATGAGGAGGTTTGCGCACATGTCAGGAGGAATTTTGGTCCACTCCTCTTTGCAGATCATTTCTAAATCATTAAGATTTTAAGGCTATTGCTTGGCAACTGGGAGCTTCAACTCCCTCCATAAGTTTTCTATGGGATTAAGGTCTGAAGACTGGCTAGGCCACTCCATAACCTTAATGTGCTTCTTTTTGAGAAACTCCTTTGTTGCCTTGGCTGTATGTTTTGGGTCATTGTCTTGCTGGAAGACCCAGCCATGACAGATTTAAAATGTCGTGGCAGAGGGAAGGAGGTTGTCACTAAGGATTTTACTGTAAATGGCTCAATCAATTCTCCCATTGTTGTGGTTAAGTTGTTCTGTGCCATTAGCAGAGAAACACCCCAAAAACATAATGTTTCCACCTCCATGTCTCACAGTGTTCTTTGGGTCATAGGCAGCATTTCTCTTCCTCCAAACAAGGCGAGTTGAGTTAATGCCAAAGAGCTCAATTTCTGTCTCATCTAACCACAGCACCTTCTCCCAGTCACTCACAGAAACATCCAGGCCTGCACATGTGCCTTCTTGAGCAGGGGACCTTGCGGGCACTGCAGGATTTTAAACCATTGCAGCGTAATGTGTTACCAATGGTTTTTTGGTGACTGTGGTCCCAGCTGCTTTGAGATCATTAACAATTTCCTACTGTGTAGTTTTAGGCTGCTCTCTCACCTTCCTCATGATCAAGGATACCCCACGAGGTGATATTTTACATGGTGCCCCAGATTGATGTTGATTGACAGTCGTTTTGTATTTCTTCCTTTTTCTTACTATTGCACCAGCAGTTGTCTCCTTCTCACCCATTTCTTATTTATGGTCTTGTAGCCCATTCCAGCTTTGTACAGGTCTATGATCTTGTCCCTGACATCCTTATTCCATCTTCACACGGCTTAAAATAGAACGTATTTCCCCCCGTATTTTGCACCGTACTGCGCAAAATACGGGGGGAAATACGTCCCAGTCATTACGGTAATCCACAGTTCTCATAGAGAACTATGGATTACGTCTCCTCTCACTGCTCACACAATACGGCGAGAGAAGTGACATGTCATTTATTCACGGCGTATACGCGCCGAGAATAATGCATGTCTATGGGGCTGGCGGGCTGCGGTCCCAAACGCCCCGCCCCGCACCCGCCCCCAAACACACGGCCTAATTGTGGGGCGAAATACGTCCCGCAATTACACCGTGTGAACATAGCCCTAGAAAGCTCTTTGGTCTTGCCCATGTTGCAGAGGTTAGAGTCTCACTGATTAATTGAGTCTGTGGACAGGTGACTATTTAAGACAGCTGTCTTTAATGCAGGTAACGAGCCAGAACTCTTAGGGGCCGTTCACACGGCTTATTTCGGCGCGGATTGGAGCCGTACTGCGCGCCGGATTTGCGCTGCAGTACGGCGCCAATCCGTTGCAGTAATTACGGTAATCCACCGTTCTCATAGAGAACAGTGGATTCCGTCGCTCCTCCCCACTCGGCGAATCCGCTGAGCGGGGAGAAACTGACATGCACATTATCCAGGCGCAATACACGCCGTGGATAATGGAAGTCTATGGGGCCGGCGGGCCGCGCCCCCGCCCCCTTATTCAAGCCGGAATTGCGAGGGCAATCCGGCTCGCAATTACGGCTTGAATAAGCTGTCTGAACATGGGCTTAATGGGTGGTAGGGGATCACATACTTATTTCTCTCAGCTTAATGCAAATAAATTTATATAATTTATACAATGTGATTTTCTGGATTTTATTTTTGATATTCTATCTCTCAATGTTAAAAGTAACCTACCGTTAAAATTATAAACCGTTCATGTCTTTGTCAGTGGCAAACTTACACAGTCAGCAAGGGATCAAGTAATTATTTCCTTCACTGCATCACAGATTCCAAGTAGTAGTGAGCATTGCAGCTGCAGCTTTGGATGTGACTACAGTATGATACATGATGTAACTTATAACTTTTGCAAAGTTACTAAACATTTCATGCATATTTACTGTGATAAGAAGGAATATTCTTTGGGCGGGGGCAATGTTCCTTTGAGCATATTAGCTTCAATGGTCCGCTAGATTTTTTTAAGCTGCATCTTTTTCACTTAAATATTGTACAATCCCCATTAATCTAGAGAAGCGTCCCAGAGTCATTGCTGGCTGGATGATTACAGTCCCAGAGGTTTTAATAGGAACATTTAGTCAGGGGTAGAGTATTGCCAGCTCTGCAGTTTACTAGCACAGAGGAGACGCTGATGAATACATCACTACCAAAATGTGATCTTCACAGAAGACTATAACAAACCCAGCGAGATCTTAGAATTATTGATACTTAAATTCTGTTTTCTGAAAACTGTAAAGAATTAAGGGAAAACCAGAGACAGAAAAGAACCCAGCTGCACACTGCGCTCACTAGACAGAACGGCGCCACTAATATATGAAGTGCGGAGGCACAACCTTGGATATTAATGGAGATCTGGAAGCGGAATTAAATTGTTCCTCCTAAAACTATTGAGTTACCTTGGGAAAAGCATACTGCCGCCTTCACTGAATAATACGCATTGTATAAGTTTAATACAAACCCTGGACATTTTTATCCACTTTCTTCAGGGGCCACAGAGACCAGGATTACGTATTTTATTGGGCACAGTGGCCAGGACAACTTATTTCATGGTGCACAGTGGCCAAGACTACTTATTTCATGGGGCACAGTGGCCAGGGTAATTATTTTCGGGGCAAGGGCCCAAAGATATTTTTTATGGGGCACAGTGGAAAAGACTATTTTTTTCTGGGGAACAGGGGCCCAGGGTAAACTTATTTACGGGCACAGTGGACAAGTTTTATTTCATGGTGCACAGTGACCAGGACTACTTGTTTATATTTAGAAATATGGATAGAACCCTCAATGGTTAAAAATGCACAAAAAAATGTTTTTAAGTTTATCCACCAGCTCCAGAAAGAGGCAGAAATAATATTGTTGTGACACTTTAGGTGACATTTCGGTCATGGACCTTTTTCAAACGTGTCACAGATAGGTTGAAGTATGGAAGAGAAAAAGAGGCCGTAGCCATCATAAGAATAGGAGCCGTGCTTTTGGATAAACGTTAGATACATTTTTTACGTGCATTGACCCATTGGAGTGTTGTCTATTACCTACATTTCTAATGTGGAGATTCCATCAGTATTTTATAAAACCCCAAATATCTAGATATATCCCTGGAGTGCCACTCAATATCAGTAATTGAGTACTTATTTTTATAGGGTAGATGGGGCCCAAGATACTTTTTTTTGGGGCCCCCAGTGGCCAAAATTATTTTTTGCGGTTTTAAATGGCAGAATAACTTTTTTTGTTGGGGAATGTGGGCCGGATTATTTTTTTTGGGGGACAGTTCAGGATAAAATTTTTTAGTGGGCACAATAGCCAGATTTACTTATTTAGGGGGCAACGTGACCAAGATAACTTACAGTATTTCAGGGACAAAGTGGACAGGATTACTTATTTGATGGGGCACAGCGGCCTGAATTGTGTATTTCAGGGGGTACAGTGGACAGGATTACTTGTTTTGGGGGGCACAGTGGCCAAGATATTTAGTTTAGAGGTCCAGTGAATAGCACTAGTTTTTAATTTTACATAGTGTCCAGTCCTATTGTTTTCAGAGGGAAGTGTGCATGGAACTGCTGTTTATTGGTCACACAGTGTTTGGCAGTATTATTTTTAGAGACCACTAATTGCACACAGCATGGAGTCAGCTCACCCGATTAGAGATCCTTGTCTACCTGAGGGAGGCAGAGAAAGGTTTGGTCCATAGACCTATTTAAAAAAAAACCAAACAAACACCTGTTTCCATCCAAGTAGGGTTCAATACAAAATTTCCTCTCTTTATTTTCATGCTTTAAAAATGGTTATCCTTGGAAAAATGTTCACATAATGGCAGAAGTAACAGATTAACAGGAAGTACACCCTTAGTCATATTATTTTTGGAAGGTGCAGTGTGTGGCACTAATGTTTCCACATTATATTATATTTTTTTTGGAAGCAAAGTGTTAATCTAGGGTTGCATTGTGTGGTGGTGTTATATTCAGGGGCACAGTGTGTGGCAGTAATAATTTTAGGGGCACACTGTGGCAGTGATAATTTTTAGGGGTGTATTGTGTATTTAGGGGCGCAGCATGAGGCAGTGTTCAGAGCTAGTATATAAAGGTGACGACTTGCTACAAAAGGGAAGAGCAAAAGACATCTGGGCAGCAGACTCTCAGGGTTAAAATGAAGCTGAGAAAGTTGTCATGGCGTTCTGGAACAATTGAATAAAAAGAATATGAATCACTTTAATCAGAGAAGACATCTCCTGTGACTCACTGGATGCAAATGCTTATTCTACCTCTGACTGGGTCTGATCAGCTGTGTAGTCACCTGTTAGGTCTGCAGCGAGATGATGTCTGGCATCTTTCTAATTTGTAAAACAACAACTCACAGAATATCCTTACCAGTGTTCAGGTCATGCTGGGAGCTGTAGTCATACAAAGTGCAATCTTCTAAAGTATGCTTTAACCTGACTTGGCAACTATACCAAAGACATCCAAAACACAAGTGGGGAACCTATATAATAATTCTGCAGATAAAAGTAAGTACTTCCAGATCCGACTGAGCTTTTGGACTTGACTAACTGGAAGAAAACATGGCCCCAAAAAGAGTTGTCAATTGAAACACTATATGAGGCTACATGTCAGGTAACAACCAGGGGAGATACTAATCAATACCTCAGTCACTGTATAGGTGGATGTAGAAACGTTGGGCACTTGATGATGATGAAGTAATTTTTCATGATGATAAAGCCCGCACCATGGCTCAACTTAGGGTATAGCATCAAGACTTGGGAAGGATGTGTAGTCCCTAGCTAGAGGTAGGGGTTAAATTAATTTAAAGGGGTGATGTTGAAAACTGGGTATTGGGTGTCTCCTGAATGGAAGGTAGGCAGGTTCCAGGGTGGCCTGAATATACAGGCTAGGGCAGTTCCCAGGTTGAACATAGGTGATCAGTGTCCCACCCACTCTTTCTTTTATTTTTCCTTTCAGGGGATAGAATAAGTTATCATGGCAGCTAGGAGTAATGGGGTTTTGAAGATGGTAGAGTCCAGAGGAAATTAAGGGGGCCCATTGCAGGTATGGGGAGTCCCCCAACTTACATTTGAATACTGGATTACTGGCAGTTTATGCCTTCTGGGCTGAGGTCTCAGCAGGACATTAATTTTGGGGGAAATTAGCTGGAGGTACCCTTAAATCAGTGTGCTACAGTGGGGGGTGGAGAAGAGATGCCAATGTTCCAAATTAAATCAGAGGACCTTCAATGACCCCTTTCTATTATTAACCCTACTGTGCATGAATTTTTTTTTATAATAAAAAATTGTGATAGCCTGGAAAGGTAATTGGAGTTGGGGAAAAATCATTTCAAAAATCTAAATGAAAAATTTCACTTTATTTAGTTTTTTTTTATTGTATGCCAAAGGCTACACGATACATTTAAACAATTCTTTATACTTTCAATCATATGTTTTCAAAATTTTACAGCATGCTTACAAGGTTAAATGTGTTATAGAAATACATTTGTTTATACGCTACTCACTAAAAATTGTTTTTATATGAACTAAATGAGACGATCTCTTAACTTTAAAATGCACATATTAAACTGTTCAGTGTTTCAGTACTTTTTGCACAAAAAACTTGCTGATCTCTAACAAGGAGCTTTATGGCAAAATTCACAACAGGTGTTTGATCCCTCAATCACCCAATAAATTTAGAGGAGCTATTTGAATTGGGATTTAAACAGTTCTCCCCATCATGCTGTTCACATTTTTACATCATGAGACCAAGATAACACCTTACAATTGATCAACAGTATTTCACCATTGCGAGGCTTCAAGCAGGATGCTCTCAGCTGGAAGTGGCCACTGAGCTTAGAGTGTCACAGAGTGTCATCAGCAGATTGTTTCAGAGAGACTGGTAGAGTCACGGAAAGGCAAAGAAGTGGACGTCCTTTGGCTCCATCACACACTGATGACCACTTCCTTGTAAACAAAGCCCTGTGGAACTAGGTTATGAAAGCCACACAACTCCAGGCACATTTAAGGGAGATGAGAGGCAACTAGACCATTCATAACTTTCTACAACAGCATGGTCTGCATGCTAGTCAACCGGCAAGGGAACCTGACCATTACCTTACCTGGCTGATAAATATCGTTCTCCTTGATTTCTCCAGCATCGTTGGCGGCAATTATTTCTGCTCAGAGTGAAACTGCTTTCATCACTGAACAGCACTGAGGACCACTGGTCCCTTGTCCAGCGTAAATGCTCCCTGGCCCATGTAAGACGATGATGCCTGTGCCTATTAGTGTAGTCAGGTATCCTTGCCGGTCAACTAGCACGCAGACCACACTGATGTAAGCGGATATGAAGACTTAGTTGCCTCTCACTGTCCTTAAACGTCCATGGAGTTATGTGACATTCATCATTCGGTTCCTCAGGGCATTGTTTACAATGAAGCAGTCATCAGTGTGTGATGGAGCCAAAAGGCGTCCACTTTTTTTTTTCCTCTCTGTGACTCTTCCAGTCTCTCTGTATCTCTGTATCTCTCTGTTGCAACCTGTTGATGATACTCTGTGACACTCCAAGCTAAGTGGCCACTTACTTCTGAGACCATCCTGCTTTAAGCCTCGTAATAGTGAGGTACTGTTGATCAATTGTAAGGTGTTGTCTTGGTCTCATGATTGTCAAAATTTGTGACAGCATGATGAGGACGATTTTTTAAACCCCCAAATTTCAAATTGATCCCTAAATTTATTTAGGTGATTCAGGAATCAAATACCTGTGGTGAATTTTGCCATTAAGCTCCTTGTTAGAGATCAGCAAGTTGTGCAAAAAGTACTGAAACACTGAACAGTTGAACATGTGCATTCTAAAGTTAAGAGATGGTGTCATTTAGTGCATTTAAAAATTTTTTTTAAAGCAATGTTATGTTTATCCTGAAATTTCAACCAAAAGCCAAATATCCCTAACTTTTTTTGACTAGAGTATTTTATATTATATATTGTTATTAACTGTTTACACGTAATAAAGATGCCGCTGTGGCCAGTTTCTCCAGGTCACGTTATGTCTGTTTTTATTTGGGTAAGGTGGGAGTGGGTTGGAGTTCTGGATGCTTTAAATGGGGAGGGTCAGCAATAGTCAGACAATCATGCATTATGCCACAGATGTTACATTGTTAAAGGAGTTGTTCATTAAAAAGTTTCAGCCTTGTCTGTGGCTGGGGTTGATTTTTAGGGGGGATGTAGTTGTCTGCCTTTCCCCCCCCTTTCCCACCCCCCCTCAGCACAAGGGAGCTCTCCTCCATAATTTTTATACAGCAGGGGGGGGGGGGGGGGGGGTTGTGCGGTTAACCCCGTGTGGCCTGCTTCCTTTTATCGTGGGACGGAAAATGAAGCAGGCCAAAAGGGTTAATCCAGGCAGGGACTTTTAAACCCAATCCTTTCCCCCCCTTTTTTGGGATTCGTCAAGGGGTTTTCTGCCCCAAATGTCTTAAAAGGTGTTGGCAAAAGACTAAAACGCCAGTTGATAAAGGATCAAAGTAGGTGGTGCTATAGAAATTGGGAAAGCTGATGTAGTTACTAAACGGCTAGTAAAATATAAATTTTTAATGACAAATATTGCAAAGCTGCTGTTTTTTTAAATTTCTTTTAAATTTAAAAAAATTTATTGTAGCAGAAAAACCCCTTTAAGGTTTTTTTCCCTTAGAGGGCATATCAGCTCAATGACATGACCAGTCCGGATATTAATCTGAGTGGAAATTTTTGTTCAAAATTGCTCCATAACAAGAGTTCATTCTGCAAAGCAGATCTGTCACTGGTCTTCAAAAACAGTTGTAACCAACGTGATTTAGGATATTGTTAATCACTGGGGAAGTCACTGTCTAATTTAATTAAGGTATTGAAGGTACTCAAGTACTGATTAGGATTTTTTATATCAATGATTTTGTTCCAGAATTTTTTTCCTCAACATTAAAGAACTCCTAAATTGATGACTTACTTGCAACACCTTTCCAAACTATTTAGAGAACTGAAAGAAGCTTGCTGGTAATAAAGGCAGTTTAATGCTGTGCAGTACTGCAAGTAAAAAAAACGCACTGAAAACACACCAAAGCCACACATTAAAAGCACCCTTTTACATCTTGACTAAAAAAACAATTACTGTCCCTTTAAATTTAAAAGAAATTTTTAATTAATTAGGTGTGTTTCTCAAAAGGAGATTTCACACAGCCTTTTTTGATGCTGTTTTAAGCCATCAAATAAATGCCTTTATCACCAGCAAGCTTCTTTCAGTTGTTAAAGGTTTTCCCAAAGGGTTTCAAGTAAGTATTCAATTATTTGTTTGAGTTTTGTGGTAATAAGAAGCCCCTGGTAAAAAAGGCTTTAAATTTTCGTGCAGTTAAAACTGCATCAAAACTGCACCGTGTGAAAGCACCTTAATTTGAGTAAGCTCGAAAGAAAACTTGCTTTGTGTATTTTTAAGGGTTAAAAATTGGCACACCACCCTAAGTGTAGTAAATTTTTATTTTTTTCCCCTGTTTTTTACAAACAATAATTTTATTAAAATACCTACCCTACAAAATTATAATATACCCCCCCCCGTACAAAAATTATTCTACAAATTTTCCCTATAAAGAATAATACTATAATAGCCCCAGTACAAGAATATAACTTATAAAACTGCCCCTAGACAAGAATAAACTCTAAATACTGCCTCCTTGTACGAATTTTAACTACATAATATTTTCCCCCGTGTACAAAATATAACTACATAAAAACTGTCCTTTGTAAAGAAAATACTCTTAATATTTTCCCCCTTTTACAAAAAAATAATGCTAAATACTGCCCCTGTAAAGAATATACTACATAAAATGCCCCCAGTACAAAAATATAACTCTATAAAACTGCCCCTATTACAGAATATAACTACTAAAACGCTCCTATGTACAAGAAAATAACCTATAATACTGCTCCTATGTACAAGAATAAAACTGCTATAATCTGCCCCCTGTGACAAAGGGCTAATGGTTTTATACTCTACTAAAGAATATAACTACAATAAACAAATACAAAGGTTTGTCCCAAAACCAATAAAAAAAAAGGTGGATTTGTTGTTTTGGATGGTTTTGGGGGGTGGTTTGTTTTTCGGATTCGCCTTTCCCCAAACCCTTGATTTAAAATTTCTGCCCGAAAAACGGGTGGAAAGATTGAACATATTTAAATTTTTTTTGGAACACTTCTGTAAAAAAACGTCCGGGGACAAAATCCTTTTGTGGGACCCCTGGGGATTTTCTATTAAAGTCTATGGGGATGGCTGACAGTCGGTTTTCAAATCCAGAAACCGTCTGAAAATCCAACCAAAAACCTTGCCGTGTGGACGGACCCTAACATTGCCGCACCCTAGGAAAATTAATAAAACTGACTAAACTTCTTTTATTACTCTTACTAGTGTGTGGAAAACCCTTCACAGCTAAGGGGTTATACTTTCCACTCTACTGTGGATTTTGGGAACTCACAAACGAAGCAAGTTTATCGATAGTTTTATCTTCGAGAATAGCCATGTAACATTACAGCCTGATACAATATATGTAGCTTGTGGTTTAGTACTGTTGACTGACATACAGTATAATTCAGGTTATTTTCCCGCAGCTGCAGAGCCCAGACATGACCTTTAATCCCCATGTATCAAGCCCATTCACACACAGCAGAGCATAGCAGAACATCCAAGCAGCGCTGCTTACACAATAACGGCTTTGTAGTGGCTTTCAATAGTCTGCAGAGGATCCCACCGGGAGCTGAGGGGAGATGCAGCTATTATGCAAATGCCGGACAGACTTTACAAGAATCACATAATTCCATTTAGGATGGAGCCTCCACGAGAAACGCAGAAAATCATTTCAAACTTTTTCTCGCCCGTCGTTTTGCTAGAGCCTTAAACTCGTTATGCAAATTTGCTGTGACATAGTATCAATCAGAGCCGGGCGGTGTGGGCAGTTTACGTAATTCGTTCTGGCATAGCTCGATTATTATGGAGCCATTTTCATGAAATTCTAGCTACGCGTATTTTGTTGTTCGGCATGAAAACAATCATCTGTCAACCTACAGGACTTCAGCGTCTAATGCATTCCTAATATAAAACAACTACAATGCCCAGCTTGCTCTCTTCAGTTATCAACTGGTATCAACAATCAATTCTCCCTAAAAGGCTCCCTTCTAACATAGCAGTGGGTCTCCAGAAAAAATATCAAAATTGACCCCCCATAACGGTTCTAAGTTTTGCAACCCAGGATCGAAGGATCTGGTGTTTGCTTGCTCTAGCTTTCCGTTCCTTTTGACCAATACTTCCATCCCCACATTTCCTAACAATACCGCCCCTTTGGAAAAGAGAGCCCTGTACAAGTTCCTAGCACCCAGGAAATGTGACCATGCACAACCAAGCCACCTATGACGGCTCATATGGGACCCTTATGCTATGTATGCCCTTGCCTCCCTGTTTTACTGAATAACACTTTTCCATATTTCCTATAAGAGGAAAAACGAGGGGAAGGGTCCCAAATGATTGAGCATCCCTTTGTTAACAACTGAAATCAAAAATGTCTTATTCTTCATCCAGACAGAAAGCTAAATTTAGAAGTCTGCTAATTATTTCTGTTACTAAAGAGAAATACATTATGGGACCAATTTAGAAGACTTCTGTGATGTGATAAAATCGCATACAGGCTCCAAGAAGCACCAGGCACTTTGGGTGTGAATGGAGGAAAAAATACATAGAAATCAGTACAAGCAAATGATATTTAACCATTTATGAAATTTTTTTTTTCTCAAATTATTCAAAAGTGTACCCCAAACCAGTAGCCCCCCTTTGTTTAAAGGGAACTAAAGAAGCCCCCCCCCCCCCAAAACCCCCCATAATATTGTTATCAACGGAAGGGAAATTCCCATCATAGAATCCAGGGCCTTCCCCTTTAAAAAGTTTTTATTTCTCCCCCCTAGAAAGGGGGAAGCCTGTTTGGGAAAAACCCCCCCCCCCTAGTAATATGTGTGTAATGTAGTTATTGAAAAAGGGAAAAAATTAAAAACCCTTTTATAAACTCTGGTTAAAATTATTCCAAAAAATGTAAAACAGGGTCATAACAGGGAAATTTTTATTTTCTGTGCAGTTGTTGCTTAGATCAGCAAATTTCATTTTTTGAATCAGCTCTTCTCTGTATTCTTACATGGGCATCCCAAAAAGGAGCATTTTGTAGCAGCTCAATGGGGGCCCGGCTTAAAGGCGGCCCACTTAGGTGAAAGAACATGTACATTTTGCAGGTAAGGGTTTTTTTCCCGCCTCCCACAGCTGGTGGGCTCTCTGAATATAGCACATATTGATGCTTTAACCCTTAAAGCCAAAAGCCAAAAGGGTTTTAAAATGAAAAACTTTTTTGTTTTTGTTGGGGCCCTTGAATCTATTATGCCCTTGGTGTTCAGTATTTGTTGTTGTCACAGACCCACAATGATGTTGTTTTTCATTTTTGGAATCATTTTGACCAATACTTACTAAAAGTTATGTTTTATCTTGCCAAATATTTTCCTGTGATGAGGTTGGTTTATGGTTGGCAACTGCAGTAGAATTGATGATACCTAATTGACCATCATTGATAATTTGTTTACAACTATGATAGAATGCACATCTTTTTGATAAATCAGCTCCAATTCCCATCACTCCAGTGACCGCAGGAATGATCAAAGAAACCCCTGCATTATAATTACTCCTAAGTAGGTCTTTGTCCAGCCCCAAATCTAAAAGTCTTAACTCATAAATACTTTAAAAAAACCGCTAGGGCTAAAACTCACTTTGTTTTTATAGCAACCAATCCCGACCCCCTTTCTTTCTTTTAGTGCCTGACAAAATTAGAGGGGTCTCTTATTGGTTTGCTATGGGCAACAAAAGGGGTTTTAACCTAGACGGTTTTCATACATGTGCCCAAACTATAATATGTTATAAAAAATGTCTCTTTAAAAATAAAAGGATCAGTAATAATAAATGGTGAGATCAGTTGAGATCTTCAAGATTCCTGCAGGAGTCTTCAGCAGGAGTCATTTTATGGAATCCATGCTGGATAAACACCTTGTTTGGGCGAAATTGCTTTATTATGGGGGGATTTTTTGGAGGAATAAAGAAGCTTTTTTAATACATGAACCCGCTGGATGCTGCTTCTTACTAATATATCGACGTTCTTTCTAATCACACCCAATTGAAGGAAAATTTTGGGAAACTATCAGGGCCCGTGACGCACTTTGGGGGGTGGATGAGGAAAGAGGGAGTCCCCGCCCTGTGTCAAATCCTTTACGTACTGCGGTGTCTACTGCCTGTGGCATCTGAGGGGTTAAACATTGCTTATCCCTTTTACCGTTCTCTGCTTTCCAAAAATATCTTTGGGCCCCCAGTGCCCACATAGTATAAAGCCTCGGGGAAAAAGCATACTCCCCCAAAGGGCTGCGGATTGAGAGTCTTGCTACAGAGGGTGCATAGATATCAGTTCCACCTTGCCCGGGGGCTAAAGGGCCCCCAGCCAATAAAGGGCACCATAGTACTGTAAAGGACAGGTTTAAATGGGGGCCCCATAAAAATGTTTTGCATTAGGACCCATGTCTAGTAATTCAAAGGGTGTTTCCAACATGCACTTTGATGTCATATCGACAGGATCCATCAAAATTTTATAGGTGCAAGATGCCCCCGAAAGTCTCTGCTCAACTCTGCACACAACTCTCCATTCTGTTCTATGGGAGTCCCGAGTACAGTTGAGAGGTGTGTTCGACTACTCAGAAGCCCATATAACACAATAGAGATTTGTGCGCACATGACCGGCTCTCCATTTGGCTCATAAATTTGGGGCCTTTCCCCGAGTAGGTGGGGCTCAGGGAAATTTTTAAACCCCTTTTTGGGAATCCTATATTTGGCCACAAAGTGCTGGGGGAACACCCTTATAAGCTTTTCATTCCATCTAATGCCAGTTCATGATTACTTCCACTAGAGGACAGCATTGCTCCAGTCATTCTAGGAGGTTATCTCCTATAATTGTCTTCACTGCAGCTTCTTTAAGACATTAAATTAACATTGCTGCACTGGAATATGTTTGGAGTCCAGGGATGTTAATTTTGGGAAGACTGTTCCGCCGGAAATGATACCGGAGAACAAGGGTCATAAAAGTCTCGAGGTTATTCATTTGGTTTGAAACATAAGGGGTCATTCCCAAAGTGCCCAAATTTTTCAACAGGGTTCCTACTGACAGTGTCCCGAGGCGGCGGTACAGCTTACACACTGTCTCCTGCTCGCTGACAGGGCATGACACATGCAGGGATTCGTGTTAGACAATAATGATGGTGTCTTTGTGACCATTTGTAAAAGAGCCAGGGGGCATTTCTACTATGACCGAAAATCTGCCCCCCATCTGAAAGCAAGGGTTAACTTTTGTTAGTTTTGCCCCTCAGGTGCTTGAGAATAATATGTTGCTAAGTGAATATCTATCTATCTTAACACTCTATCTATTCTTTAAAACTATCTATCATCTATCTATCTTTTATCACACTCAGATTGTGTGTGATTATTTATTCTTTCAGTCTTTTTAAATTTGGGTTTGGCAGACAGCTTTATCTTTCTTAAAGGTGCTGTCTCTGGTCATTTTTTAAGGACACAGCTATTTCCAGTTTTTTGGTTTTGTTTTTTGACTCCCCAACTTCCAAAGGGTCCATATTTTTTTTTACTTCTCCACCAGCATCGGCATATTAGGGCTTGTTTTTTGCAATACAGGATGTACCCTTTTTATGGTATAATTGACTGTACCATATAACACACTAGGAAACCCCCTAAAAATTCTTTATGGGGTGGTACATGAAAATAAGGCACTTGCGCCATTTTAGTGTGAGTTTAGTTTTCATGGAGTTCACTGTTCAGTATGATTTGATCTGCATTCTGTGGGTAGGTATGATTCTGGCAATGCCAATGCCAGACTTTGATGGCATATCGCTATAATATGCCATCAAAGTGTAATAGTGAATGTCCCTCCTCTGGGACCCACACCTATCTCGAGATTGGGGAGGGGAAGGGGCCAGAGTGGGGGTACAGGCAACAGCTCACAAGCCCAATCTGCTTGGGTGGAGACAGTGGACAAACCCCATCAAGATTGTGAGGTGGTTGTACCCCTCAGGATCATATTGTGTGGCTTGAACTCCGTTCCTTTCCCCCCAGAAGATCATTCTCAAGCGTGACTTTTAGGGGGTGCAGGAAATGAAGTTTTGTACCAACAAGTTTTTTGTAGTATTTTTATATTTCTACAGGTTTCCTCCTTTGGACTACATTGGTTTCGCTGGACTACGTCAGACCAACACTGGATCTGTTGACATCTAAATGATGTCAGGAAGGGCTTATTTAAATACATTTTTTACCTCTTGTTTCTGTGTTATTTTTTTATTACTTTATTCCCATGTTAGTAATGGAGGCATCTGACAGACATCTCTCCATTATCATTGCTGGCGCTTGATATCAGCCAGTGGGGTTTTTCATCACCATAAGGCTGACACTAATCCCATCTCACTACTATCCCATCACCACGTACCAGGGGTACTGGGAAGAGCTAGGTTACTGTTAGAAGAAGGACCATTTAATGTGATCTGGGGTTGCTGAGGGCTGGTGTTTTTAGGATGGAAAGGGACCAATATCCATGGAAGTATCCATACTGATAGTATAAGCCTACAGCTGTCGGTATTACTATGGATGGTTACCAAAAAGGGGGGGGGGGAACCCGCATTTTTTTTTTTTAATTCTTTGTTTGTCGAAAATCTACAAAGAAACAAATTATTTAAAAAAAAATTGATATGTGGTCCCCACTATTTTTCATAACCAGCCAAGGTAAAACTGTCAATTGCAGCCTGATACAATCAGGATGGGGAGGTTCATGGATATTGGCCACAAGGCAGTTTTTGAGGGCAGGTAAGAAAGGGGGCCATTCATCTTAAAAGGTCGGAGGGTGGGGCATAGTCCAGGCTATATAGTGATGCTGTCCGCCTGTTGACTTTATACATTTGGGTGGTCACCATTTAACTCTGCACTGAAATTTTAAAACGGAGAATCAGCTTTTTGTGGCAGCCGGACTGTCCAGGGAAAAGGTGGGGACAGTTTATTACCATCCCTGTCTTCTCGATCATTGTATATACATCACTCAATGAGCAAGTTGTGCCGGGCATGATATAAAAAATAGAGCAGCAAGTTGACTATTTTTTCCATCAAAACAATGGACACCACGGTGGAAACCAGACGGACCCAGTCTAATCAATGGGGCACGGTTAGTGGCTGGTTTTAAAGTGGGTTTGTGTGGGTCTGTTTACAGCTTTGTGATCGAGGTTGCGAATGGAATATCTGACAAAGATGTGTACCAGGCCTTAAACTTATTTTAGCGCCACCTTTCACTTTAATTTAAAAAGCAGACTAAACATTTTTTTTACCATGTTCCCTGATATGAAAATCTAATGTAAAAAGTACATAAACATAAAACCTTACATATCATGAAAAAGGTGAAAGAATTAGCAGCATGCACTATGGAAAATGAATAGGTGCCTGGTCAACAAGGAGATCATAAGGGGGGGGGGGTGTGCTGGTCAGGAACTGGTTAATTATGATGATGATTCATTGTGGCATGGTGCAGCATGTGTGGAGGGGATTCTTTTCCCCCACCCTAAGTGCAATTCAGCCAGGAAATGGCCCTGATTGACCCTTTTAATTCATTAAACAACCAGTCCTCATTAGCTCCAGAAACAGATCATCACATTAGATGTTCCGCCTTCTGACAGTAACCTGGCTCTTCCCAGTACCACTGATGTATTGGGTACTTGACTTATAGTGACAGGGGGTTAGTGTCAGTCTTGTAGTAACAAAAAAACGATGGCAGTGGAGAGGTGACTGTCAGACACCACCATCACTAACACTGGGAGGTGACTGTCAGACACCACCATCACTAACACTGGAATGAAATAATATAAAAAACAACACCCCCACCAAATATTTACTGTAAATAAAGACATCCCAGCACCAGCCCTCGATAACCATTTTATTAAAGAAATGCACCTGTCCAACATAGTCCAATGAGTCCGCCGTAGTCCAAAAAAGAAAAACCATGGGGGATGGAGTGTCACTCAGCTTTCTTGGTGGGTGAATAGCCTGTTGCACCTCCCTCGGTGCACGAAAGGTGTTTGCTGTGACGCTTCCCTGGTGCCACTGCTTTAAGAGCAGCCGGCACTTGCCAACTGCTAGACTTGTCAGCTCTCCTGGCAAAAGTTCAAAAAAGTTGGCAAGTATGTACCCACTGTTTGCGTGTCCCAGGAATGCGCAAACAGTGAATACAAAAGTGCAGACCCAATGATTAAGGGTATATGCCCTGGATCCCTGGAATATACCTCCTCCTGCCCCGGGAGGATCTGACATGATTGGGAGGTATGTTTTTCCTGATATCACCCTTCATAAGGGAAGTCCTCTGAACAGTGATGTCAGGCAATGCACATGACTCCTGCAGCCAGTCAGCAGCCTCAGTGGTGACGTTCTGACTGGCTAAGAAGTAAACAGAAGACCCAGAGGGATGGCAGGCAGTGTCAGCACTGTATCGCAGGTGAGAACAGAGGTGAGTATTAGTTGTTTTATTTTACTACTGGAAAAACAGCACAAAAAAAATTAACATGGAAAACTCCTTTAAGGAGATATCCCATGCATAATTCCCATTGTACAATACAGAGTTAAATAATACCTCTACTTCAGTAACATCCAGAGCTGCATTCATAATTCAGTAAAATGTAAAACTTAAATACAATTATTACCTTTTTACAGGATAGGTGATAAATATTTGATCGCTGGGGGTCCCACTGCTGTGACCCCTACAGATCGGTATAACAGGGCCTCCGAGTCCCACATCCTTCCTCGCTGCGAAAGTGTATGAATGGAGCAGTGGTGGAACATGCACACTGCTGCTCTGTTCAAAGACTACGGGGCTGACAAAGATAGTTGACCCCTTGTTATTCTGCTGCTCCTTGCAAATTCTTCATGTATGCGCCGTGGCAGTGAGAAACATTGGGGGCTCTGGTCACCCATTTTAATAATTGTTGGAGGTCCCAGTGGTTGGTTTACCAGTGATCAGACACTAAAAAGGGTTTCTCATTTCAATGATTCGTTTTTAACATGTAGGGAAAGGTACATGAAGATTATTGACAAATACATTGCTATTTAGATTTTGCTTGCTTCAGGAGATAAAGATGATTTTATTTACTACTATTGTATACAAGTTTCTCTTACTTACTGACCACCTCTCTCTGCTCTCTCTTATCTCTCACTGGTCCAAGCTGCTGTCTGACCATTATGATTATGATGAGTCACTCCTTGCTGGGTCTCATCTCCAGTCTTATAGCAGGGCTAATATGCCATTCACTGCTATAGTCTAACCCACAGCCTAACAAGGAAGTGTGCTTCCGAAGCTGACTATGGCTCTGTGAAACAGCATGGTGAGACATGGTGAGACAACCCCTTTAACAGCTATCCTTTTGTGGGGAAAACCCCCGTAAAGGGAGATTCTGGGTTAATATGATTAAACTTTCATCATTATTCAGTGACAATTAGCTTTTTCATATATTCTTGAGTAGAATCCTGATGCAATTTGCCCCCCAAAAATTACATGCATGCATTCGTCCACATTTATTAAGTGTTTTAGTGACTCTGTCACGTTTTGTGCTTCATCTAATAAGGGGCTTGACAAAAAAGGGTGTGGATTGGACATAGTGTGAAAAAATCATTGGCATAACTAGTCAAACTAATAGGTGGTGTAAAGTCAGAAACAGTGTCCATAGATACTCCAAACTTTTCAGATAGCATGAACCACTTTGATACATTTGGCGCATTCAGTTTAATTTAGTCAATACTGTCTGAGCGTTGTGCAGTTTTAGCAAATGTGCCCCACTGTGTTTCAGTTTCTTATTTTCACACTTTCTATTTGAGGTCAGTGAATGGGACTGGAAACTTTATCTGCAAACTATCAGGACAGGAGAGATGTTTTTGTTTTTGATATATTTAGGTTATAGAAAGGGA